>UELU01140048.1:17199-116184 GCA_900490025.1 Megastigmus dorsalis | reverse complement strand
GGTACTGTAGCTCGTGAGAGACAACTCATAGGGGAGAGCGGGGCACCACTGGCAGAAAATGTTTAAAATAGAATAAATAAAAGAGGAAACGGATATCAACTTTATTTTAAATATGGTTTTATTTTGACTGTTTAGTCTGCCTGAGGAGGAGGGTATATATTCACAAGCCCTCGAAACGTCAGCAAAATATTGGAAATAAAAAAAAAAATTTGCAGTATTGTATTCCCTGAGGACCAATAAATTCATTCAACATTATGAATAATTAAGAAATAATTAATTCAACATCTTATTATTAGTAAATATTTTATTTAATATCTTTTAATATATAATTAAGTAATAATATATTTTATTTAATCTATGTATTTTTCTGGTGTCAATAAACAAAAATAAATAAATAAATACATCAATTTAAAATTTTTATAGTTGTCCTACTTCATAGAATTATCTCCTCGATTATCTCGTTTAAATTTTTTTTTTGTACTGTTTAAAAATAAAGAAACATGCATGCCTGACTTCAAGTTGCAACAATTTTTTTTATAATTGTTACTATTTAGCCATCAACTAATTTTTTATGGGTTTACATATATCATTGAATCCGATTTAATAATTAATCGATTTTAAGCCACCAAAGATGTTTCTTTTTTCATTTTAAGCTAAGAAAATCGACAACTAAGATAAATTGTCTAGTACTTAAATTAGAAGAAAAATAGAAAAAGTTTGAGGGGGAACCTTACTGATCTGCTTTACCGATAACTAAAAAAAGAAAGGTGTACATACTGTTTATAAAATATTAAAATACTATAAATAGAATAGAAATACTATAAAACTGCAAATGGTCGTGCATTTTATATATTTACAGGCACATAAAAAAAAGTTTTACATATTTTTTATATTCACAGAATTAGCTGAATTTTTTTCAGTACACTTAAAATATAAATAAGAATAGCCCTCTAGTCATAACATTTTAAATATTAAATTAAAAAAGGAGCAGAGGATAGGAAAATTATTGGTATTCATGTATCGAGCAACATTGACATTTTTGTTTAAAGACAAACGAAATATATAAAATGCACAGTAGCTATTTCATATTTTCTTTCTGAAACGTACCTACGTAAGTTTCTGAGTAAGAATATGTAAATTTGAGTATACTATACAAACGGTATAAGATATGGGATTATTTACTGCTGCGCTATTTTATATTAATCTGCAATTAGCAGCCAGTTATCATGTAATGTTTCAGGAAAAAGGTATTCAAATTCATCTAAATGAATCAAAGGAAATTGAGGTAAGCATATACATATGTACTGGCTTTGGATTGATTGAAATAAATAATATTAGATATTGTAATTTGTACAGAAAACGATACTAGATCAATGCTTTACCAACAACCCCGAGCAAATCGTTGTTTTTGTAAATGGGACACATTGTAATTATAACCATTTACTTAGATCCGGCAATAAATCTTTTACTTTGATGGGAATAGACAAAAATGATACACTCGAAACATATAATGTGAAAATCAAATATTACATGTTCGATCCTAATGATACATTCATAAAACCATTACCAGTAAACAAGGTTATAATAGATAATTTTAATAAAAAAATTTTACGACTCACTCTGCTTAAACTAAAAAATTCTCTGCATTGGAATAATGAGGCATTCTTTTTTATAAACAATGGAGAGTATCCTAATAGTTGCAATGATGCTTATGTATTTCTAAGTATAATATGGGACTTTAATATTTTATCAGCTGTATTTTTATGCCAGGATTCCAATTTTATAACTCATCTATACACGTTTAATCCCTATTCTCAAGATGCACCAATGTTTTGGAAGAAAGTTAAAAGTTACAAGCAAAACAATGGTCATTTATTGACAATATTTATGGATTTCCAAAAAACTATCCTATCACCAGGTCAGTAAATAATAGGTATTGGTCTCTAGTTTCTAAGCTTATTTTATTTATTTTTATTTGTATATGGTAAAATTTGGTACTACACAGAAGGGGTATAATTTCTTTTATTGCTGTTTGATTCACTGAAATTATATTATCACTTATTTTAATTTAAAGGTATTCAATGCAAAGATTTGTGGTTCGATAAAACACAAAATCTTAATGGATATCCATCTCCAATTGTATCCACAACTCTATATATTCGCAATAGAGAAGAAATAACTGGCAAAATAAGACAATACGATTTTTTTGAACCATACCATGGAATTTTCAAGATTATTTGGAAAACCCTTAATGCAAACTGTACGTTCTCTACCCTTTCTTCAATGCAGACAGGCGAAATTTACAGAAATGGCAGCGCAAGTGAAATAACAGATGATGTTTTGAGAGGAAAATACGAAATGCGTACTGGTTCCGATATTCTAAGAGGTTTCTTCAAAAACGAACTTAATTCATATTTAGTTAGTGGATGTTGCTTCATTATAACTAAAACAAATTTAGCAATCTCGTATCAATTAAGTCTTGCGTTTCCTCCGGAATTTTGGGTTTTATTTATAACAACTTTTATAATCATCACGATAATTTTTAAATATTTAGTCAACTTGAGTTACTTAAAAATTGCAATAGATATACTTCGCGGATTCATTGGAATATCTATGATGTACAAACCTAATTTTCTATTAGGCAAATTAATTTTCATATGGTTCATTTATATTTTTATGATTTTATCTGGTATTCTTCAAAGTGTTCTGCCAGCTATGTTTACAATTGCAACAATACATGATAAAAACATAAAATCGCCGTGGGATTTGATAAAAAATAATTATAAAATTTATAGCAGACCATATGTTAAACAATTTTTTGCTGATACACCTATTTATAATAATAATTTAATTATAAACGATGCGTTAGAATGTTTAGATTTGATAAAAGCAGATACTAGAGTTGCTTGCATAGAATATTGTGAGTTGGTTAAATTAGCAATAACTGAAAGTGATGACGTACAGATTTTTAAATATGATCCTTACACTCAATATGCTGTTTTTCTTATGAGAGATGAATTCCCTTTACGCCGACGAATAGAATCGATATATAGAGATCTATTTGAAAGCGGTATAATCGCTAAGCATGCAATTTACGTAGGTAATCCATTTCTGCATCCAAAATATGTAGCTAAATACAAACTGCTTTCTTTCGAGGAATTGGAACCTATTATCTACTGTCTGCTGGTTGCGTATGTATTTCACATTTGTTTATTTGTTATCGAATACACCCTTTCATACATATATTAATTGGGAAAACACTGCAGTTTGGAAATTTCAAAGATCTGTTCTTATAAGTTTGTTTTTAGTATAACCGTAAAGGTAAAAGGAGAAGGTGAAATAGATGAGTCCTAGTATGCATAAAAGGGTTAATAAACAATATGAAAATACGTATGCACTTACCAAAAACGAGAATTTCCAGTAAATAACCATCGACATAAGTATGGAACTTTTGTGTATTTTTATAATACGGATGAAAATATATATGAAGCTAAAAGCAAGACGGGAGCTGCATGAAAAATCAGAAAGAAGCGTGTTCGTGTTGGCCTAAAGCTATAATTTATCTTATACTTTAATTTTTTTTTAATTATATACTTATCATTGATATGATTACAAACCATAGTCATATTTTGCATGATGTTTTGATGATATATATAAATGTCAAGCAAAATAAAAATTTTAACAGAATTATGCACAATTTTGTATCAATGCGCAATGTTTGAATTATTACAAAAGTATCTTGTAATTAGAAAATGTATAACTATTTTAAGGATTATTGAATCAATAAAAGTGCAAGTATTGACATTCTTGAATAAATTTTTATCCTATTTCCACTTGCGAAATACACAAAAAACTTTTTGTACATAAATCAAGTTACGTGGAGCTCAACGATTTAAATAGCATTAGACATATTTATTGTCAATTTGATTAATTTGGTCACAAGCCGTAATTAATTCTTGCACTTTAATAAGAATTCATCTAACTATTTAAATAAAAAGTCTTCCGACTTAGATGACAGATTTTGATTCGGTAATTAATAGTCTTGAGGTAAGGGAAAAAATTAAAGAAGCTCCTGTTATGAAATGCATCTTCTATAAGTGCAACCGAACTACGCGGAAGTTTGAAGAATCGCATACTCAAGTCATTTATCGGCTTTATCCTTGTACGAGATTAATTTTTTTTATGTAATTTATAGTTTATTTATCATAATTGTAATTTAGTTTATATTGAAATATTTCTAACGTATTATAACTGTTGGATTGCATTATAAGAAACGTTATAGCTAATTACAGGTAAAATAATTTAAATGATTTTCATTTTTAAATAATCTTTAACTTTACCTTCATATAATTCGTGGCTTTCAATGGATTCATTATCGTTAACTTTATCGTCTACATTCACTGGTTTGGCACTTTAAGAATAAAGCAATTGACTTTTCAGGCTCAAAGCATAACATACGATTGTGATTTCATTTCTTTTGGTAATTACCTAATTCCATTCGATTGGTGTATTTCTATATCAATACTTTCCATACTATCATCTACCCTAAAAGAACATGTGATATATCTACAATGGCATTATTTGGAATTGAAAGCCGAAGTTGAGTTTTACTTTATGAATTCATTTTAATAAATAAATTGTTATAGATTTTACAAAGCCAACTGAAGAAAGAGCTGTTATGTAATAATCAATAGCTTTTCATTTACTTGTTTTCTGGTAAATCATTTTCTGCGTCAGTTCTCTGTTCCTGTTTCTCCTCATATTCATCAACACTGTAAATATTAAATCACAAGAACAATGCGTACAATACGAAATTATATATAGCAGCATCACTATTTCATTTTAGAAAAACACTAATTAAAATTGTTTACTTTCTATTTCTTATTTCTGATAAAACGATTAAATCGAGAAAATGATTCATTATATAATCGATGCAGCTAATTTCACCTGGACTCGGGAGCAGGTACTTTTCTCAGATTAGCGAACGTCGCGAGATCAAACTTGTCATTCAAGAGATCGAGATCCACGTTCCCATTTAGGCACATCACCGAGGCGACTGCATTTTCCTTTTCCGCAACTATAATCTGTCGCGATTCCGTGGGATGACGCATCATCTCGCTGATGTAGAAGTCGCCGTAAAATTCTCGCAGCAGCGTGCATTCGGCGTCGAGTATTTGAATAACGTCGTCGTTGTCCCCCTCGCTGATATAATTTATCCCAATCAACTACCTCGTGTCGTGATTATTTTTCTTTTTTGCATTGCGCAGGCCAGAAAATATTTTAACTCGTATATGGCAATGAATTGTTTGCATAAATGTATTGCATTCAGATGCTAATCTGTACTAGAATTCGACGTGATCATCGTTTAAACTTAAACAATAGAAAAACAATGGACAGCTAATTGACTGGAAATATTGGTGTTGTAAGTTTTAAAAAGGGCTAATGATTAGAATTATATAAAATCACGCCATCGCGTAAAAATAGCGGGTAAAATATTTCTAGACCCTTACACGACTAGACGATATTGTATGTAAGGCAGGAATTGGCGCTGATCACCGACATAAAGCACTTGAGCTTTGACCTCGTCAGTTTCAGTTTTAGGCGCGACTCTCGTCATTTCGTCGGAAATGACAGATTCTGGAAGAATGCGAAATGAAAAAATGAAACAATATTAAACATATTCGACTATTAATCCAAAATAAATAATTTAGTTTCAATCATTCCATAGAAGTAGTGTAATGATAAATTTAAACCAATTAAAAATTATGAAAAAATAAAATAAAATTCAAAATATAATTTAAACAGTTCGTATATATCGTGAATTTTTTCAAACTGAAACCTGGTTCGATCGACGGTGGCTGCACGAGTACGACGTAAGCGCAGAGAGCAGCCGTGTAGAAAGTCGCGACCAACAATTTGCTTAAGAAATCCCGTTCATAACGATCATCCCAGACGAGAAAATGGACGAAAAGTGTGTTCGCCTCCGTCGAATTTTCAACGCTTTTATATTCGCAGAAATCAAATGTTTGTATACATATATATATAAATGTGCGCGTAGCCACGCCAGGTTTTTACGATGCCGCCGCGTGGGAGTGAAGTGGTTTCGAGGTGTAGTCGAATTTTACATGCAAACGGAGAAAACAATTACGGACGTCAAGAAGTTATATGAGAATTTCACGAATAAAATGTGTGAGAAAATCTTGGCGTTCAAAAATATTGTTCGAACGCCTGGACTTTCTTTCCACAACATTTCAATATTCATGTATTCAAATTTTGCTTGTGTCGTAAATTCATCACACTTGCAATTATAATAATAATTTCTTGAATGTACACACATTCTGAATATTGTTTAAAAATTTTTAAAGTTTCAAATTTTAATATACGTAAAGGTATAAATACTCGTAAAGTTGATTCATCCAGTTAGGCCATTCCGACTGCAAAAGAGCTGGAACATTTGGATAATTGCAAAGAAACATCGCCGAAACTATCTGTTGCGCTTCGTTTTCTTGGACAAGCGATAAACATGCCGTCTCGCTAAACGAAAACGCAATTTTACAAAATACTTCTTCCTTTCGATGCATGAGTAAATTTTTAACTTTAACCAAAAACAACGTTTGTACTTCAATAGCAGACAATTCGTAACGCATACTTTGTTTGAAACAAAAGTCAAATAGAAAATAGAGACAAGTAGCTGTTCGAAGAATTGCAACGAACACGTGCAACCTAACCTTTTGCGAGTGAAGAAAATAACTACATCGTTTGCACACCCCGACGTTTATTGTACAACTTACTAAATCATTCCGGGATGCACGGCATCGGGAAAGACGTCCAAGGTCTTGCACTTTACAAGTTTAAGAATTTGCGGAATATCCGATCGCTCGGCGTGTCTGCAATTCACTATTTTCGGCAAATTATTATCGCTCGCAATATCCGTTATATTATCCAATGACATTTTGGTGCTAAGGCCAATTTAACGGCTAAGGTCGAAACTAAGCGATGCGCTTTAATAACATCCACGCGGCTAAGGTTACACGTCGGGAATGGATGGGGAAAAAATAACAAACGACGTTCTCGCGCGCGCGCGCGCGCGCGCGTGTGTGTGTCTTAAATTAAACTCTCCTTTGGCTACTTACACGAACCTCGGGTAGATTAGGGTGGAGTTGCGGGATACGGCAAAGTGGATACCTTGATAGAACTTATTTTTAGAACTAGTTTGAAACTATTCCGTAATTGATATTTGATAATGACGTGCGTATATTTGAGATCTTTGTTCTGAAATACTTTTTAATTCTCTTAATTATTTCAACACTTTTTTTTCACGAAAGGCCAAGAAAGCAATAAAGTACAGCTTCCACTTATAATCAAACATCATTAATAATGTTACACCACCCTAAGTCGCATTCTGCGAAATTCAAAATTTTTTACCCAAAACACCCGTGTGAGTCCACAGCCTTTCTCATGCTCGCTTTAGAAAATCCATAAATCAATCCGATAACGTAATCAACATACATTAAAGCCCAAAGCCGTCGCTTTCAAAAAGATTGTCAATAAATCTCTCTCATTATATAAATTACTCCAGACTCCGACGCACAATATCTCATTCTGCAAGGAAAAACGAAGTTTGAAAATCGTTAAAAACCCAAAAAGGGGGATTCGACGTGAAATTAAAAAGGGAAACACTAGTATGGATATGCGAGGACAATAAATCAGTGCACAAGTCAAAACTGCGCGCGATTAAGTATATATAGTTTCGCTTTCATTGGCTATTTGCGCGCGACCGCCTATTCACCATTGGGCTGCGCGCGTGGAAAGCATATAAGTGGCTCTCCGTGGAATTACGTGGGCAAACGGTCGTCGCGCAATTATACGTGAACGGCTTTTCTCCTTGCTTATACAGGCCTCGAAGTACATATACCACCACGCGTCATCTATTGTGTGCGTGTCGACAGCTTTCTTCGATGCAGCAGTTTTTTGCAACTGGTCTGTACCGCGTGCAGAAACTACTTTTGCCGTCGATGCGCATTTCTTACTTTTTTTACGTGCTAAACCTTCGCGATCGAGGATAAGATGCTGCACAATTGTTTGTTTTGCAGTATTTTTTGTTTGGCGTGCGTGGGGAAGGTAAATAATGGATTAACGCCAAGAGAAACGGACGACGCTGGGGATAAATTACGTAAAATGTGTAATAATGATTGAGTGGACAGATGCGCAGAAGAGTCGCAGTTGTAGGCACGAAAGTGAAATATGAAAAGGTAATGTAACTGCCTAATTAATCAATTTTATGGAATTGCTTATTTTTAAATGATCTCAATTCAATATCAACAAAGTAATTAATTACCTTTCTGACAAAAAAATTTAAAATGCTGAATAAGTAATAATAATTCAAGCACATCTATAAGCATGATCACAATTTTATAAAAGTTGAGTAATGAATGTCAAACGAAAACTAAAGAATCAAACTAAACTTGTTTTGACTTATCTCTCAGATAACAAATTAAATATTGCTTCTTCAAAGCATATAAAATCCATATTTCATACAAATACACCCCTCCATTAACAACCCAACAATCTCCGAATTATTAAAAATGGCTTTTCTTTTATCTGCTCGGGATTTTTTGAATGGTTGAAATTGGATTTATTGGAGCTTACGGGCTGTTTGGTTGAGCTACGTGTTTGGTAGACTTCGAGTGTATGCTGTTTCTAAAACCCAGTGACAAATGTTTCAGAACATGAAAAATTGAGATACTCGTGATTTCAAAATGCAAATGATTACTTGAAATGTATGCAGATACTTTTGTAATAATTTAAACAATGTGCTTAGATACAAAATTATGCTTAAAATAGAAAAAATCCATAATAAAAAGTAATTTTTACGTAAACTTAAAGAAAAATCGAAACTGTTTAAGGGAAAATTATTATTTCTATTTAGCAACTATAAACTGACAAAGATCTTTCTATCGGTCTTACAGTCTAATCAATGTTCATGGGCAATCAGATTGCCCTTGTTTACAATCACCCCCGAAGAATCTGAAATAAACTTATATTTAACCCTGAAACATTTATTAGTAAAGGATAGAAAGATCTTTGTCAGTTTATAGTAGAGTAAAGTCGACATAAGTAATATTTTTAATATTGTATTTAGCAATATTGACATTTCTGTTTAACCTTTACACTGCGGCAGTGGTCAACATATCGACCAGCAGTCAGGTCGGAGCTGACTACCTGAGATATCCAGTGATCTCATGTATACATTTTGCACGTTACGAGAGGCCGATTAGTACTGAAATTTCCCCGCAGCCTAAAGGTTAAAGACGTAAACGAAATATATAAAATGTACGGTAGTTCTTTTATATTTTCTCAAACGCACTTCCAAAATATGAATCTATGATCCATGGTAGCAAATCCGTGCGCACTCGCGATTGCACAGGGCTTCCATGGTCTGCTTCAGACATTCGCTATATATCTGCTGGTAGGCGGTTGCAACAGAGACTTTGCAGCAGAATTTTGTGAGAATTGCGGCAGTGCGAGTGCATCCAGTGGGCCCATATAATGCACGTGCGCGTGCAGCAGAATTGCAGCGGAATTGCGGAGATAGACTTGCAGTAGCTACTTTTCACCAGAATTGCGTTAGAATTGCGGCAGTGCGAGTGCATCCAGTGGGCCCATATAATGCACGCACGCGAGCAGCAGAATTGCGAAGGCAGACTTTCAACAGAGACTTTGTAGCAGAATTTCGTGAGAATTTCAGCAGTCCGAGTGCATCCAGTGAGCCCATATATCGAAAGTCTGAAGCAGATCACGCATGTGATTTGAGTGAAATTCAGAGCGCGTGCAGCAGAATTGCGTTCGAATTGCGGTGGGTTTTGCTACCAGGGGAAGCTTCTGAGCAAACATAGATAACATATATCATTCGAGGATTTTTTCAAAATTGATATATAATTGATTATACAATAACAAGGAAATATATGGGGGTATCTACTGCTGCGCTATTTTATATATTTTTGCAATCAACAGCTGGATTTCATGAAATGTTCCAGGATAAAAGTATTCAAGTTCATTTAAATGAATCAAAAGGAACTGAGGTAAGCAGAGACATGAACTCGTTTGAGGATTAATTAAAATAATAATATTAAATATTGACATTTGTACAGAAAATGATACTGGATCTATGCTTTACTAACAAACCTGAGCAAATCATTGCTTTTGTAAACTGGAGCCATTATAATTATAACTATTTATTTAAATCTGGTAGTAAGACTTTTACATTGATGGGAATAAACGAAAATGATAAACTCAAAAAATATAACGTGAAAATCAAATATTATATGTTCAATCCTAATGATACATTCATAAAACCATTACCGGTAAACAAGGTTGTAATCACCAATATTGATAAAAAATTCTTTGGACTCGCTCTGATAAAATTAAAAAATTCCTTGCATTGGAATAATGAGGCATTCTTTTTTATAAACAATGAAGAGTTTCCTAAAAGTTGTAATGATGCTTACATATTTCTAAGCATAATATGGGATTTTAATATTTTATCAGCTGTATTTTTATGTCAGGATTCCAATTTTAAAACTCATCTATACACTTTTAATCCCTATTCTCAAGATGCACCAAAGTTTTGGAAGAAAGTTAAAAGTTACAAGCAAAACAATGGTCATTTATTGACAATATTAATGAATTCCCAAAAAATTATATTATCATCAGGTCAGTAAATATGAAATTTTGGATTCTAGTTTCTAACTTTATTTTAATTTATTTATTGCAAAATTTGGTACTACTCAGTAGGGATATAATTTCTTTTACTACTGTTTAATTAACTGAAATTATATTATCACTGGTTTTAATTTGAAGGTATTCGATGCAAACATTTGTGGTTCGATAAAACACAAAATCTTGCTGGATATCCAGCTCAAATTGCATCCACAAATTTATATATTCACATTAGAGAAGGAATGACTAGCAAAATAAGGAAATATGATGTTATTGAACCATACCATAACATTTTCAAGATTATTTGGAAAGCTCTGAATGCAAACTTTACGTTCTTTTACTTTCCGACAAAGAAGACTGGTGAAATTTATAGTAATGGTACCGCAAGTGGAATTACAGATGAAGTTTTGAAAGGAAAATTCGAAATGCGTGCGGGTTTCGATATTCGAAGAGGTTTCTTTAAAAACGAAATGAATGCATACATAGTTAGTCGACATTGCTTCATTATAAGTAAAACCAGAGTATCAGTAGCTTATGAATTAGGTCTTGCGCTTAGTTGGAAAGTTTGGTGTTTATTTATAACAATTTATGTAATCGTCACTATTCTTTTCAAACATTTACTTAATTCAAATTATTCAAAAGTCGTAATCGATATACTTCGCGGATTCATTGGAACGCGTATGATGTACAAACCTAATTTTCTATTAGGAAAATTAATTTTCATGTGGTTCATTTTTACTTTTATGATTTTAACTAGTTTTCTACAAAGTTCGTTGCAATCAATGCTTACGATTTCTGCCAGTTATGATAAAAATATAAAAACGCCTTGGGATTTGATAAACAATGATTATAAAGTTTATAGCAGACGATATGTTAAACAATATTTTGCTGATACACCTATTTATAATAATAATTTAATTATAAATGATACGTTACAATGTTTAGATTTGATTAAGGCAGATACTAGAGTAGCTTGCATAGAATATTGTGATTTTATTAAATTAGCAATAACTGAAAGTGATGATGTACTGGTTTTTACATATGATTCCTACTCTTTTTCTGTGGTATTTCTTTTAAGAGATGATTTCTCTTTACGCAAACGAGTTGAGCTAATGTATGTAAATTTAGTTGAAAGCGGTATTGTTCAACAATTACATTACCTAGACATTCCATTTCTCAATACAAAATATGTAGTAGAATGCGAAATACTTTCTTTGGAGGAATTGAAATATATAGTTTACTGTCTACTGGTGGCGTATATACTTTGTATTTGCTTATTTGTTATCGAATTAACCGTTCATGCATATACTAACTGTGAAAACACTACAGTTTGAAAATTCCATAGTTTTGTGCTCATAAATTTTTTTTAGTATAACCGCGAAGGTAAAAGGAAAATGTGGAATATATGGGTCGCAGCATACATAAAAGGGTTAAAAAGTAATAAATAATGTGACTGCGTATGCATTCACTAAAAACGGAAAGCTCCATTGAATAATAATCTACATGATTTTTGAACTTTTGTGTATTATTGTAATAGGGATTAAAATATGTATGGAAGCGTAAAGTTGCAGGGGCAGCGCATGGGAACGTGTCCGTGTTGAAGTTATTGTCCTAAAGCTGTAGTTCATTTTACACTTTTATTTTTTTTAATAATAAACTGAATCGTAGTTTATTCATAAAAGTATTGCATGATATTTTGTTGGTATGGATAAAAATATCAAGCAATATAAAAATTCTAACAGAATTATGCACAATTTTGTATTAATGCACAACGTTTGTTTTATTACAAAAGTTATTGTAATTTAAATATGTATAATTATTGTAACGATTCTTAAATCAATAAAAATGTAAGCATTGCCATTCTTGCATCAATTATTTTCCCAATTGCACTTGCGAAATACGGGAAAAACTATTTGTACATAGATGAAAGATTTTAATTCGGTAATTAATAGTCTTGAGAAAATGGAAAAAATTAAAGTAGCTTCTGTTATGAAATCCATCTTCTTTAAATACAACCGAGCTACGCGGAAGTTCTTTGAAAATCGCATACTCAAGTCAATTATCGCACATATATATGTTATACTTATTATGGCTTATCATGTTACTTGTACGAGACTGATTTTTTTTTACTTTATGGTTTATTTATGTTAACCATTCCATTCTCGGATTATTAATACATTCCTTTCATTAATAGTAAATTATAAATAAAAAACTGTAATTTAAGTTATCTTGAAATATTTTTAACTTATTATAGCTATTATTGCATTGCAGTATAAGAAACATTCTAGCTATTAAATACATATTTTATTAAACTGCACCCCTCCGTCAACAACCCAACAATCTCCGAATGAATAAGAACGGCTTTTCTTGTGTTTGCGCGATGATAATATAATTGATTACGCGCGCATATCAAAGATTGACTCCATCGCCCGTTACACCCGCATTGTTTTCATATAGTGCACTTGTATAGGTGTGACGTAAGGCGGAAATTTCGAAGCTATCTTTTTTCTCTTGCTGGCACGCGATCAAGGGCAACGCGCATTAGCCGCCAAAAAAAGCGGTGCACGAGCGGAGTCGTCTATAAGAAAGTTGTTGTAGCGAAAAATTCTCTACGAGTTTCATAATATAGCCCATTAGGATGTCACTTTTCCCTCATATTTATAGCACGAAATTTATAATGGTTTTGTAATCGCAAATTGTACCTTACAATTTTTTTACGGTGGACAATGCCAAAAGCACCTTAACCTACTTCTTAACTACCGTTTAAAGCTAATATTGTAAAACAATGTACGTTTCAAATTGTAGCTGCAAAGAAAAGAAATACTGGGAGATTCAAACCCTGTACATAAAATATATATATACAGTTCAGCGATGTATCGCTTAATTTTCCGAAATTTACATTTAAATTTGAAAGTTTCATTTTTTTTTTTTAAATAAATATTATCAGACAGAAACGCTAATCGGCCAGTAATCATAATCTGTATATAAGTAAATAGACCGAAACTGAATTTCTGACCAATAACCAAGTTCCACATCATTAATTAAATACAAAACGTCACCGAGTCGGCCAGGTATCGCTAGCCAAATATGCACATAAATCTGGCGCAAATAAAAAGCGTTAATAAATTTATCTCTTGTATCTCGGTATACAAAAGAAAAAAAAAGAAGAAATACATTCAATTTCAGGTCACTTATCCGTTTCGCCGTGAGCTATAATCTCCGTCACGCCGAGCGAATCCGCGCAACACAAAAAAAAAACGACTCGCGCAAATAAAAATAAACCGCCCAACGTCGAGCCGTCATAACACCAATCATGACAATAAAATCATTAGCGGATCCCGCAATAAGTAGCGGCGTAACGAGACCGGCTCTCATCAAGCAGAAAAGAAAGAGCCGCGCAGACTGCTCGAACAACAGCAGCGTTACGGTATACAACATAATTTTCGCGCGAAAATAAAGGGCCGAATGGAAGCGTAAAACACAGCCTTGAACGAGAGCCTACGCTCAGCTCGCTTCTATGTATATATATAGGTGTTGACCAAGAGAGAGAGAGAGAGAGCGCCGGTCGTGGGAAAAAGCCGGACAGTATAACGCTCGGCGCTCGTTGCACACCTAACGAGCCGCGGCGCGAGCGAGCGACTTTAATATCGCGGCCTCTTTCTCTCTCGACTCTGTGCACGAGGAAGTAGATAAAAAATGCGCCTAATAACGAGCGATTTTTCAATGTGGCCGACTTTGCGAATGTGTATATATATATGTGCCCCACCCGAGTTCTTCTACGTCGTCTCGATTGGCTGTAGACGTGTATTATAGTGGAAGACTCTCTGGAGATTCGATTATTTTCGTATCGGACTAGCGGGTCGATAGGATGGGCTATTGTGATTCTTGCTTCTCCTTCATTTTTTTTGCCTTTTACGATAGTGTTGATTGCGCTGAAGGTAGTACGTTGACGAGCGCTGCTGCTTGAACTTATTGCAAACTCAATAATATCGAGTTAGAATGAGTAAACGAAAATAATTATTTAAATTTTGGATAAAGAAATTATACAATTTCGAAGCTTAAGGTGTTGCAAAAGAATAATCTCTGAAAATCTTCCGTTATTATATCACATTTATTATTTGAACCAATCCCAAGTTTATAATAACAATCAAAATAATGCATGCAAATTCAGCCAAATAATTTCAGGCGAATTTCAAAATTTCATTTAATATGAACAATTTCTAGTCTGCAATACGGCAGATATTACACAACATCAAACATTCCGTAAATCATCTTGAAAACAATCCGATGGATGATTTCCACTGGCAAATACTACAAGAAAAAGTTCTACACACATCTACGTAAATTCTACATCCATGACAAAACTTCTAGATGTAACTAAAAAAACCGGCCAACACATCAACAAGACGACCATCAAGAATCCAATTCTTACTCATGACTTGATCGTAGAGCGGCAGGGGTGGCGGTGGCGGTGGCTTCTCCACTCTGATAAAGACGACCTTCTCGACCGGCGGCGGCGGGGATTTCTCCACCTCGATGAACACGACCTTCTTCTTAGGTGGTGGCAGTGGTCGTGGCTTCTCCACCTCTATATAATAGACCTTGGAGGCCGCGATGGAGGGTGGCGGTGGTGGCGGCGGTGGTGGCGGTGGAATAGGCGGAACCGATGGGTAATGCGGTACATTGTGCTCGATGTGAACCTCGCGATGGCGATAATGGTACTCGAACGTAATGCCCGACATGATGATTTGTCCTCGACTACTTTACTCTCGCTGGACTGTGCACCACGATTGTATCAAGGTAAAGCTCGTTTTTTTTTTGCCTTTCTTTGTTTCGTTCGTGTGTCTGTGCGAGATGCAATTTTGGGGTTGTGACTCGTGGTGGCATGGATGGTGATTGTGCAACAACTCTTACAGCCAGTTGTTGTTGAGATGTCTCAGATTGTCCAAGCACATGATTATGAAAAGTCTGCGGACGTTAACCTTCTGACGCGAATCCATATCTTTCTTTTTTTTTGTTCTCCCCCACACTTCGGTGCCAAAACAGTCCATGAAACGTTAAATCACTTGTTATCTATATATAATTTACTTTTTGATATGTAGGCATGAAACAATAATTTAGAAAACGGCACAATGCGGCACTGGTAGTTGGCACTGAACTATCTGACATGTACGTAATAGTGAATAGAAATAAAGCATAGATGCAGACAAGACGAAGAAAAGTACAGGATCTGCTTCACAAAGTTATAAAACGTCAAGGATGAAAAATATAAAAGACTAGAGCTACTACCAGTTTATAATCAA
This sequence comes from Megastigmus dorsalis, assembly GCA_900490025.1. Classification (NCBI taxonomy): domain Eukaryota; kingdom Metazoa; phylum Arthropoda; class Insecta; order Hymenoptera; family Megastigmidae; genus Megastigmus; species Megastigmus dorsalis. Next base: position 100,162 of record UELU01140048.1, on the reverse strand, counting down.
AGCAAATCCACTCGAAAATCTAAGCGTTACAATACAAAAGTTGAATAGAATATAATTAGTGTCTGGACAAGCGGGTGGTGATAGTCGTGGTGCGTTTGTCGGTAGTCCTGCTCTTGCGCCAAACATGACTAGTCGTGTCTATGTGGGAGAACGCGGGTGTGAGCGACCTGGGCAATGGATAAAGTGCTTTGGCAAGACGTTCGTACGGTATCACAGGAATGTCCCTCGGCGCGGGATAAGGTGGCGAGTAATATTTGGGCATAGCTGGCGATGGCTTCCAGATGCCGCATCTACGCGAATTCGGACACGGACACATCTTCTCGAAGGACAGGGGCGGACATCGGGTCAGTGTCGGCGATCTGGGATTCGGATTGGCGTGTCTATTGGTGGGTCTGATTCTGAGGGGGCCAGGCTCGCGCGGTGCCAGTGCCAGTTTGAAGGCCAAGGACAGGGAACGGGGAGTCGAGGACAAGGCTATGTAGGATACGGGGTAGCGCGGACGCGCCGAGGCGAGCAGTAGGGAGCGCGTGTGCGCGGGTGACATGGGTGGGGCACGGGGTTGTCGAGTGTAGTATCTCGGTGGGGGTGAACTGATCAGGGCCAGCTGGACTGGCGAGACTGGGGGGAGTGGCGGATAGCGGTGAGTGCGCGACATGATAAGTGAGAGATTATGTGTGTATGTCCCAAGGTTTTCCCCGCGATCGTAAGCGGCTAGCTATTATTATTGCACTGCTCGTTCTGAAATTAAGAGTTAATAGGGTTCAGAAGCTTAATAGCGGTAGATTATTATCAGCATGGGTATAATTATCGAGGTATCTTTTATCTTGTAGAAAACTGCTTTAAATGCTTTTTGCTTATTATTTACCGTGAAAGAGTTAATTAAGGTTGAATGAGATTACATTTATTGCATATATTGAAAATAAAATAAGAAGGGAGCAATATTCAAAAGATGAGAAGAACATTCGAGTATCGATTATTTCAAGAATCTTTTATTATTTATTAAGTGATCAAAATCATTACAACCCAAGAACAGAAAATAAAGCTAACATTTTAAGCATGGCAAATAATCTGAATCTTCCTTTGTAACGACTAAGTTTGGCGGTACCGATAGATCTGCAAAATATTCTAAGAAACACACGCGTAAATCCGAACGAACGTAAAGCAGAAGCCGTTGCACAAGAAATATTTCGAGCGTCAAGAAGCATCAAAAGCATCTTTATACATACATACGTATTCAACCAAAAGGCACGCACAACAAACTCAAAGTAATATGTACAGAAAAAAAAACGAACCTTTCCTCGCAAAAAAGCCTCAAAAGCAGTGTGTGCCTACTGAAAGCTCTAAACAACAGCAACAACCATCGTCACAAAAAAACTACGTGAAATAAAAGAAAAAGAAAGAAATGGTAAGGCAGTAGAGTAGAGAACGTGTCGGCGCGTAAACAAGAGTAAGAGTAGCGTAAGGGATGCGCGCACGATGGGCACTACTACAATATATATGTATATATCTTTTGACAGCTGTACCTTGATACAACGGGTATTAGTGCGGATCGATAAAGCTTAAAGGTAAGGCGCGCGCGAGGAAGAGACTCGGCTGGTCGCGCCGATGTACTATCACTGAGAGGATCGGGGATATAAGGTAGACGACTAACCTATGCGAATGCGTGTATATAATACAGTGTGCGAGGGAGAGAGTGTCGTGCGAGTCGCGCTCCTTTTCTGGCAGGTCTGCAGGCGACCGCCGCGCACCGCACACCAGCTCTCGACTTCCGCGATGGCCCGCTTCCAATTAACGAGATTAATGCCCATAGGCCAACCGCGACCGCAGACATAATGCGGATAATGCGCACGTGCGGCACACATATATATGTATATATAGGTGGGCTTTATGGGCGCGGAGGACGATATATGCATGCGCTCGGTTGCGTAATCTTTCGATTCGATTCTGCTCTCTCTGTGTGTGTGTGTGTGCGTATGATTCGATTTCTTTTTACGAGCGCGAGATGCATCGATTGGTTCCGGTTATATAGATGAGCGATCAGGTGGAGGTGACCCGATGACTCGAGCATGCATCTCGTGCTGTTGTCGTTCGCGAATGCGTTGTCACCTTTTTTGAGACGTCAACTTTGGCGGGGGTAGGGAAAAAATTGAAGCGACTACACGATAAATTCTATATATGAAGAGATGGAATCGCTCGGTATGGAATATCTACACTGCGAGTATTAAATATTCGTAAACTTTCAAAATACGCATTAAAATTTAAGTTATGAACTACACATACTATAAATACAAAACGATAGCATCTACGCTTTAAATGATGATTTAAAAGAGTATTATAGCACAGACACGCGAATCATGTTGCTGTATTTAATTAACACCTTGGAAATTGCAAATCATCATACCCATCAATGTAAATATTTATAAATACATCAAGCTATGGATCTGTAAGTCTTTCATTTTTTTACTGTATCCTACTATATAAATAAAAAAATACGATAGACTGTATAACGAAGTTTTATGTTAATTCAATTTTTAATTGAACCGTATTTTTTGCGCTTACAAGTCACTAAAAATTCCGATTGAGTCAGAAACAATTAAAACTTTAACATAGGCCTGACCTTGAATAGATTTATATTTATCCGTCCCTTCGTCGTATATTAAGAAATTTCATTTTTAAATCCCCACATAAGGAGTGTCTAGTTAATTAATATACAATTAACATCACTATTCTTGTACCTTGTTGGTATTAACATCACAATGAATAACATAATAATTATACGCTCAAATTATTTAATAAAATTAAGATAGAATGGCCCCTTAAGAAAGTGCAGTGCTACCAAAACGATTGGCAAGAAACTTTTGTCTTTCAGCCAACTTGTCATCAGCTTCATCAACTATCTTTCTAAAAAATTATTAATTAATTAAACTTTCAATATAAAGTATTACTCTTTTATCGGCAATTCAGACATTTATTTTGAGAACTTAAAAATATTCGATTCATAGAGGATGTATCCTTTGCAACTTCAGTCCTTTTTTAAAATTACTACATAGTAGTTTTTAAGAACAAAGTATTATCCAGAATTAATAATTGATTATGTAATTACGTAATAATGTTAGTATTATTGCGTGACGATAAAATTATCTTAGTATAAGATGCCGAATTTGGGCATGATTTTCCTTCCTTCTTAATTACTAATAATTGACATGATTGAATGTCGAAGTTTTTGTCTCCATAACCTTCAATTATCCGTACAAGCGATAAAATGATCAAAATAAATTAGTCTATTATAAGTCAACACAAAATTCAAATACTATATATTATGTACATAAAAAAATTAATGATACGTTCGCTAATTAATTAAATTTGCATATGTGTACACAAAAATGTTAGCACATTTTACTCTCTTGGAACATATCCAAACATTACACTTTGAGTAAATCATATATAATTATTACGTATAATATAACATGTGCGCCTACGCTCGTTTACACTTGGCACCTGATACCTCAATCTTATAAATTAAACGATCCACATAAACGATATTCCATAAAAGCAAAATCATTACAAACCGATTATGCCAACTACTCCCAAAATATCAAAATCTTATCGTTCCTAAGATGAAATTCAAAAAATGTGTAGCTGTACAGCTCGGGAGAACAAAACGAAGACGCGCTCGGTAAGGAAATGTGTAAGCGTAACCTATATCCCTATAGTAAAAGGAAAGAGATCGAATAGAATGCCATAGGTACTTTGCTTAGGCCGAGGCCGCGCGAAGGTCGCGACAGTTTGTGGCTTCGCGAATGGAGAGGAAAAAAAAAGAAGATATAGCGTACGAGGATTCCAGATGCCATTTGCCCCAGCCTTTGACGCATTTCCAATCTCGACCCGCGCCCCACTGCTCGACTAAGTATTATGACGAGTAATTGACTTAACTGCGCTGGATGGTATTAGTATACCGACTTTCAGCGAAAAACCTGTACTCGTGCTCGGTTTTTTCGCCTTTAACAGCGTTTAAATGAATTCTAGGAGATGTTTTTGTTTGGGCTTTTGCTAGTAGGAACTTTTTGGTGTTGTTTTTTTATACGATGGAAGTTATGTATGTAACCGAAATAGAAATACATTTACCATAAACACAATATTAATTTAATTGAAACTGCTGGAATATAATTGAAATGTCATTTTCATTCATACACTAATGAGGATGATTTAAAAATAGACGTATAAGTATCTCATACTAAGAAGTCAATGAGTTTTTTTATTATTTTTTTTCAAATTACTTTGAAAAATATTTTGACGGGTATAAATACTCTGTTCATTTTTAGCACTTTGATTTTCCCAATGCAGAGTTAGAACCGGAATTTTGATCTACTGCCAAGAAAACAGAATCAAACGGTTCAATATTAGACTTTTTTATTTAGCTGCTATTTACATTTTTGTATACTTTTGATAGCATTGTAACTATTTGTAATAAATTAATTATTTATTAAATGTAAATGATTTAATAGATAGATGAAAGATTGTTAATATATATGCTTTTTAATAAGCTAAATTTAAGGAATGCTGTTTACAAACAAAATATTATGCTGCAGCTTCAGACAAAAATAAGTTTGTTTATGAAATGACTGATACTAAAATAAAATAATTTTACAGTATTTATAAATATTAGATTCTTTGTACACGATGTTTTTGTAAATACATATCAATTTTTATTGAATTTTTAAGTTGGCTGTAAATGTATAAGAACATCAAAATTACACAGTAGAAAAATGAAACATAAACATAAACGATTATATTGAAGGAGTAAGAATTCGAAGCTTTAATTCAAAAGCGATTTGTTCCATTTGAGCGCCAAGGTAATAATTATAAAGCTATCGATGCCGAAACATATTTGAAATGCTTCTTTTCAACTGTATCATAACTTCCACGAAGATATTTCAAATATCAGTAACTTCAAATTAAATTTTTTGAGCTCTCCCATTATGTACTTAAATCTCAGTATATATACATTCTCAACTAACGTATGCATTTAAGCTCAACAAAAGGCACAAATCTTTAACGAGTGCCTTAACAAAAAGAAAGCTCGCACTCGTCGCTTCAATCCTCATCCCTTCGCGAACATGAACGAAATCAAAGCCGCAGCAACAGCAGCAAACTGCCTCCTTTTGTGCACGTGCGTATACACACGAGTCCGAAAGAATAAACGTCGCTTGTTTTTTGATCTTCTGTAGCGTGACTTGCGAGCATTGTTTGAGCCGAGGCGATACAAAAGTGCTCCTTCGCGCGCCCATTTGATAATCAGTCTGGTGCACACAGAGACGTGCGCGCGAGTCCCCCCGCTTTTATCGCTTCGCGTATATATGTGTATATGTATTCCCTGCTGCAGAAAGTAAAAAAGAATGCCTATCTGATAGCCACGGACTTTTTGATGCACACACAGACACACACCTGTTATCGCTGAGATATGTGAAACGCACGTTAGCTGTGTGCTTGACATATTCTGTAATGCACTTCGGGAGAATTCGTGTTGGTTCGATACATTTGTATCTTACCTCGAATGCGCGTTATTCCACACGTCGTATAGCTATTGTCTATTATCGAAAGTGCATAGAAATGTTGGAGATTACCATTCGTTCAAGTTATCTTGTATGCCCGTGTAAACATGTTAATTAACTGTTTATTATCGATGCAGCATATTATATTGGCACTATTTCAGACTGAATTGTAAAAATAAAACATAACGATCGGCAATTCCAGCCAATAAAATATTATTTATTCGCTAATTTATTGGCGCAGTTTTCCGCGATCGGAGATTTGCGCTTTCTCGGAAGGATCAGACGTTGTGAGCTGCACTCGACCGTCGGCCGCGCGCTCTTCAAATGCGTAATATCGCACAGGCAATACGTACAGTCGTCTATAAGTGTTCCCATTAACACTTTCATAATCTTTCATCGTCATCATGCGTTTTAACCGTCTTTCTTTTTTTTCATCGCCGCACGGCTCGTTCATGTTATAGGTATTTTATTGAGATTTATGAGTTCACTTCATCTGATGTCTATTAAATGGGCATACGTTTTTTACGGTTGCTATTTTTTATGAAATGTAACTGTTATACATATTATTATATTGAACTTTAATGTTTGTTTTTTTTTTCTTTCTTGAATAAGTGAAAATATGAAAATTTATGTATTTACTTATACAATTTGCACAAAGTATCCTGGAAAGAATGTCTTTAACGTTATTTTTGCACTGGTGAAGTTCATGGAAATCACTAATGCAAATCTAATGTTAAGACACGTGATCGAATGTTTATTTAATGAGCAGTAATGTTTCGTATTCTTACACAATATTAACGCATAAACTTTTCGTCCATCTCTTTGAAATATTCAAATAGTGTAATATTTATTTTCAATTCGATTTATACACAAAAAAAGTAACCAGTTTTTAAAGTCATACGATCTCTGACTTTTTTTTTCTCAGAAATCATGAACTATCCGACGTGTTTCGATTATCCAGCCAACAGCGCTATCTAAACATTCTTAAGCCGATTCCAAAATTGTTATTACACGCTAAACAACGCTCAAACATTCCTAATGCACATTTCGGAAATTATACAAGTATTTCAATATCCGTGTAGGTTAATCTCGATTCCTATATAAACTGCCAGAAATATAATCAACCTCCATCAAATCTACATTTAAAACAAGCAATGAAAAACACCTTTCTGGCAATCTCCAGCTCCAGGAATTCCCCAATGTCAAACCAAAATCCATCATTATCGTCCACATTCCAGCGCTAAAAATAATCGCGAGTGCACACACAAATCGCGATAAACTTTCCGCAACAACAGCAGCAGCAGCAGCAGCAGCAGCCGCGCGAAACCCCAAAAACTATAACTCGTCAACAAAGGCCGCGTCTCCGCTCCAATAATAATTCGCGCCTCGATAGACCTTCCCAATTAAACCATCCCCTCCTCATCGCTATAAAGAAACAAAAACACCCGACAAACATCATCGTCGCACTTACCTGCTCGATTGGTATTATCGTCGAATCGGTGATAATATATAGAGGTCCGATATAGTCGTGAGTAAACACACTGGAAAGTCACTGCGGCGCGTCTTGTACGTGTGTGCGGGGCAGAACGCGAGAGAATTCTGCGCGCGACTGGGACTTACAACACTGATCTGAGAGCTGCTGCACAGAGAGCGGCGGTGAGAGCACGCGCGCGACTGTTGGCGGCGGTGTAAGAGTCTCCGCGGCCGATGATCGCGGCCTATGCCTTGTGTGCCTCTCTCGCGGTCTTTCTCTCTCTCTCTCTCTCTCTCTCTCTCTTAGCTCTCCGCTTTTCCCTCTCTTTCTCCTGACAATCTCTCGCTTGCTCTCTCTCTCTCTCTCTCTGTGCACACATTGGATTACCAGGCAGTTCTTACATGTGTGTTCTGCTGCTGCTGCTGCTGTTGCAGCGAGTGTATAGGTAATGCGCGCCGATATATTGTGCAGCGCTCAAGTTCCGACTTTCCTTTTGTCCCTTTTTCTTTTCTTTTTCGAGATCGATGCCGTACCGCACCAGCATTTGATTTTAGGTGAGCGCTGGATATAATGAAGCTGGGGATAGGATGTTTTGTTTGTGCAGGTTTTGGAGTAACGATCTGTGCACGCGGTGTCCCTGTAGTTTGTTCTATTAGAAGATTGGTAAAAGCGCACGAAATCTATCGTCACCGTGAAAGCGAATGTAACAAGTATGTAACGACTCTATATAATGATTGAGTAAGTAGATGCATCTCGAGCGTGGTAAGACTTGTCTAGCTACATAGTTAAGGACAGCTGCTATATAAGTAGTTGCGCTATGCACTTATGTTATCTGGTTGAATTACTTTCTATTCGACGATTTACTTTTATCAACTTTCAATTCGCAGACAATATAGTTAATTTGAAGATAAACTGTAGAATTATAAATAGAGAATTTTTTTTTCCTCATAAAATTTTAGCAATATTCTCAAAGAAAAGTAAGCGTTGAAAGTATTTGTCCGCGCGTCAATGCGCATTTGAATTTATTCAATGGAAAACGATGCACGTAGGATAAAGCGTCTTATCTCTAATGGACTTAAATCGTAAAACTTACTAATTACAATTTTAAAAGAAAATTACTTTTTTAACCGTGAGAAAATGAACAGCAGAAATATGATTTTTCAAAATATAAATTAAAGATATAATAGTTTGTTAATAAACAAAAATGGATTTTATCTGCTTATATTCAAATTCACGTATATTTAATAAAAAAAAAGAATAACACGTCACATTGAGCCTATTAAAGGGTTACACTTATACACAAAAAGAATGCTTTTTAACTGAAGAACATTTTAATGAAAAATTTCACTGAACAGAGCAATATCATTAAACAAAGATCGTTGGTATCTAACAATGAACAGAAAACGGTATCGATAAGATGGAGATCTACTATTGATATGCTTGCGTCGTTTGGAAACATAAATAAAAAATAACAAAATGTAAATAAATAATCATTATTAAAATAAAATGTAAATAAATGAGCAATAAAAATTAATATTGCAGATAAATCAAATAAATTAAAATTGTTTCATTAACGGTCCTAAGAAAAGTTAAATTAGACTGTAATTACTTATATTTATTAACATTTTTTCACAGTTTCTCTTGTTTTATATACATTTTTAAAATGAATTCTTAACCTTTTTGTAGTTCGAAGGAATAAGCAGTTAAAACATAGGTAGCCATTCTTTTCAGCTGTTGATCTAAAATATTTTTTATAAAACTACACTTTCTTAATCATTACAAAGCACAGTTTCAAAATCGAAGCTTAAGAAATATTATATTTATAAAAGTAGTAATTTTATTTTTTTAGAGCAGATATTTAGTAAAAAATTAAATAATTAAACAATTGTAAATAAATTCGTAAGTATAGATTGCATATAAGAAATAATAAACAATTGGCATTCGTAGAAAATATAATATTTATTGGAAAGCCCTTGAAGATATATCAAAATAAAACAAATAAATCTTTGAAAAGAAGTGCAGTGAAAACATATTTGCAGTGTTCAATCTCAGAGAATCATAACTAGGTATTTTGTTTTTTTTATATACAGCTGAGGAAAGTAGTTGCACAATAGTTGTATAAAAAATCTGATGCTTTAATGTACAGTTGGCAAGCTCTGAGCATTGTGTAAATTATAGTAACATATTCGTAGAAAAATAAACCTAAATTGAAAATCTAGTACTATTTTAAAAAAGTAATAACAAAAAATTTTTTAACGGAAAGATATCGTATAAACTCTAATGACAATGTAGCTATCCAATAATTATAAAATTTAATACAATTTAAACATTAAGTATGCTCTTGAAATTAATGAATTTTTTTTTGCTTCGGACAAAATCATAATCGACATATCAAATTTCCAAGAAAAATAATCGGAAAAATGTCGTGCTTCAATCAAAAACTTCAATAATTTATTGAATCATTACATAAAACTTTCAAAGCTAATTCAATAAATAATTTTAATTTACCTAAAATTAAAATTAATTGAAAATTAAAATTAGGTATGTATATCCTTAATTAATTTAGATATATCTGATCGAATTTATCGAAAGAAAAAAGAAAAGAAACATTGGTTTTATTAAATATTTAAAAGAATTTTGTAAAACAATACAAAATATTATATGAATAAAAAAAAACAAATGACAATTGCTAGAATAATATTACGGTGAATACGATACACAACTTGTAAATTTCACCATAGTCATATAATATTTTTGTACACAATATTTCTATATCTGACAAAAATTACTCTTTAAGTTATATTGAAACTTTATTTTCAGGCCTCGCAGTGACACTCCGCAAAATTCATCTATAATATCTATTAATCACCTGATTATAAAATTTAGAAATAAGTTATAATAAAGTGCACTCAAAATTCAACCCTTGCGGGCCCGTTAATAAACTTTCCTTCTTTATGACTACTTAATCACAAGGTCAGCAAAAACTTACTATATATACATATCAATTCTTCTATCGAAATAAAAAAAGCAAAGTAAGTGAAAGAAATCACTTTGTACTAAGATAGGATTCTGATATTTGTTTATTTGGTAAATATCTTTTGTTAATAAATCGCGTTTTCCTCATACCTGCTCTAAAAGTGCCACATTCCCTCCCCGTGCCTGGGAAAGAAATATACATTTTCGGTGCTGGCATGAGGAAAAATAAAATATGCACCTTGAGAGAAAAATTGGTCAGCCCAGATCTCGTGCTCGCCTTCAGCTCAGGTGTTAATATACGCGAGTGCTAGATCCAAGTTAGTTTCTCCCTAGGTGCATATTATACTATATATTCTATTATAAAAAAAAAAACTTTTTATCATTTCTTAAAACATTAAATTTCAGTCTAAAGATTACATTATTCAAGGTCAAAATGACTGGGACTATACGTTTTTCCAGTTTAAGATAAAAAAAGAAATGAATAAATAAAATTTTCTGAAACAAGATTAATTATAGGAAATCTTATAATTTTAATAAATTTAGTGACTGATAAAATAATTTTGAAGTTTAGAATATTTAGAAAACTTTTTTTATCTTTGAAATAATAATTATTTCCAGAAATACATATTTTATTGCAAATCAATATAAGTAACTATTTAAAAATTACGCAAAATCAGAACCCTAACTTAAGAAAGGTCGAATATTTTCTCCTAAGAGATTGAGCATTAGTCGTATTAGAACGAAAATTTTCCTTTCTAACTTTGGCGGCTGCTAAGTAATCAACACCTTGGTTAATACTCGGCTTCGGAAGTTGTAAGTACGACATCGTAAATAACCGGTATAAGAAAAGACGTACATAATTTAAATTAAACCTAACTACGCACTGAATATAACTAGGAGTTAATTCATTACCGAGAGAAAATATATTATGCACTGACTTTTAACAGCTTTTAACTAGTTTCCACACAGAACCTTCAGAATTTTCTATCTTCAGTAAGAGTAAAGCTATACACCAATTTACCTTTTACGAATTTAATTTGACATTGGTTTGGGAATATTAGAAACTCAAATTAAAATTGTACATATCAAGCTGATCTTTCAATAATATTATATATAACTAACTTTTCTAGGATCTATAATAATAATTTAACATCTGATTTTTTCCCCAAAATCATTTTATACCTTGTACTTTGATTGTAAAAAAAATATAATAAAGAAATTGAACGAAATACTATAACTTGAATGTAAACAATTTTGATTTGCGATTCTATTCGCCAGTGTATAAAATTTCTCCTTATTCAAACTCTCAGCTTACCCGCGAATAAAAAAATACATTAAATTACGCAAGAAAGATTGAAGCGCATGTACAACGTGGAGGAAAATAAAAGAAAGATTACATACACGGTACTAACAGTTTCTTCATCCATATCATACGACATACCCACAAACGGTACCCTCTTTCCAGTTTATGTATAACAAGCTTATCTTCTAGAAAAATTCAAGTCTTGGACTTCTTTAATTATTTCTTAACTCCTTTTTTATCATTTTATTTATCACAAAGTTGCGCTGCCAGAGGATGACCGACCTCACCTTTCTGCAACCGCTTGTTCTTGTCGCACATTCGTCGTCGTCGGGGAAGACGCCCTCGAAGTGCTGCTGCTCCCCACATGTTGATGGTTTTGATTCAATAGATTATGTGCTCCTTCTTGAGATTTACCTGCTTTATAAATAAATTAAGTAGAATGCACGAATTACGCATAAAAAAAGTTTTAAAATTAAAGTAACATTCACTAACCATGATTACTTGAGCTCTCACACACTTCTCGATTTTGCTGATCAGACGAACAGTTTACCTCCCTCTGATGGTTTTGGTTTAGCAGATTATGCGCTCCTTCGTGAATGTTACCTGTTTTATAAATAAATTAAGTAGAATGTATAACTTAGGCATGAAAAAAGTTTTAAAATTAAAGCATCATTCACTAACCATGATTACTCGGACTGTCACACTCTTCTTCTCGATTTTCCTGATCAGAAGAACGATTTGCCTCCCTCTGATGGTTTTGGTTCAGCAGATTATTCGCTCCTTCGTGAATGTTACCTGTTTTATTAATAAATTAAATAGAATGCATAAATTATCCATGAAAAAGTTTTAAAATTAAAGTATCATTAACTAACCATGATTACTCGGTCTCGCGCGTTCCTGAATGTCACGATTTTCCTGCGCAGCCGAACAATCAGCGTCTCTTTTGTTTCCCACCTTGTACATAATCTCGTGACACAGCGGACAAACATCCTGCACGTACAGCCATTTTCTCAAACAAACCCCATGGAAGAAGTGATTACACTTGGTCATTTTGGCCGTTTCCATAGCCTCATAACAAATGGCACAAACATCGGCATGTTCTCTCAGCTGCTGTTTGCTTGCTTTGGGTAACGAGTTGATCTTGATGACTGCCTGACGACGTTTCATAAATACACTCCAACCGGCCTTAGCCTCGCACCAGAGATTGAAATACGCATGGACGCACATCATAAAGGCGCGTATGGTACCACCAGCTTCAAATACCAATATCCAGAAACCGTTGAAAAAGAGAATTAGACCAAAGGCAAACTCCACTGTGTTGCCGAAGGATCTAGAACAAAGACAAGAATTTGAAAAATCAATAGGTACTATTGGTCTTATAAAATAAATTATTAAAATAAAAGAAATTCTTTAATAAATATAATTTTTATTTTAAATTTTTTGGTGTAAATGTTTAATATTTATAGATTTTTATTTCTTTTTTATATTTAATTAATTATATTTTTTTTCCACACACCCATCGATATTTTATATTTATGTATTTTAACTTAACATAAAAAATAGTTGATTTTTTTAGACGTACTACACCACGATAATATTCTTGACGGTACAAACTGGTATAAATTTATGACATATTGTTGCCTTAATTGCAAAGTACATACTGCAGGGATGCTATTTCAAAATTTGTAACATAGTATATGCATTTACTTGTTGATGTAAATAACGTTTCGAATGAAAAGCTAAATTGTAAAACGAATATTTTCCTAATTTCAAATCTTTTAATTTTTTGTTACTTAATAGTACATCTACTTACCTAATAATATAGACCCAGTCGTCAAGTTCATCCCAAAAGTTTTTGCGATACGCATCGTAAAGGAAGAGCGAGTAGATCGCAAGTGAGACAAGGACCTTGACAACCACCTCGATGCTGAAGACCGTGACGGCAAGTAGCCACGTGCTGATCGAATGGTACGACCAAAGGAATGCAAGCAACCAGACGGGGAAGACAACCAAAAAGACACACACGATTAGTGCCCTTATATGCCTGTGAAGCGCAGGATTGTGTGAGGCACTGAGAGACATCAGCAAAGGATTCACGATATTGTGCACAAAATGCAAAACAGCGGTAAACAGTAGGCAGAGATTTCGGCATAGTTTCAACAGTCGATTCTCCTTATCAAGCGACGTTAAGCCTGTCTGCAAGGCCAATATGTAAAACAGCATGGCCGAGACTGTTCCGAGACTCTTCTCGTCTTCTTCGTCGATCAATAACACCCAGTGGAAGAAGCTGCCTATGTAATGGCATATCACCGATATGACACTCGTCATGCCAAGAACAGCGGTCAAAGTTTCACAACCGTTGACCATCAGTGTTTTGATCATCATGTAGTAGTTGAATGTTTCTTCATCGTAGTCGCTGCTGCTTACGATTTGGAAAATCTGCTCCGCAACTCGTAAGATCCAAAATGTGCGTAGAACTGAGGGTACGTGAAGACGTGTCCATTGTGTCTCGGCAAGAGCCGAAAGACCGAAATTAGTAAGGAAGGTTCGGCCCAATTGATAGCCTAAGTAAATTGTCTCCCAAATTTCGTAACTCTTACTCCAGAGCAGGAATTTACAAACACCCAGTGGTACTAAAGCAGCAATGATTGGAGCTCGTGTCATAAAACTTATCTGCAAAAGGATAATCCACTTTAACTATAGTATCATAATTAACATTTCAATACTTCTGAATGATTATAAAAAGCAACAGAATTATGTTGATGATAATAAACACGATTGATCTTTAATATAATATTTCAACAATCATTTGAATAAATACAAATTATACTTACAGGTAGAGGATCAATTCCCACATGTGATGGTACTGTGAAACTGAAAGAAATAATTTTCTCAAGAATTGGATGCCTTGGACCCAGACGAATGTAACAAAATAACTGTGCGAGAAGACTTTGGAATATGTAGTTCTGAATAATTTTAAGTCCTGGTCCATTGGACATTAACTCCCCAAATTGAAGATTTAAAACTTCAACTAATATACAACTTCCATTTTCCTTTGAATTGAGGTAAGTAGTAATGGCTTCTATAGTGTTCACATTAGACCAATAAGACACAAAGACAATCCCCACTGATACAAGGTAATGATAAACAATTATAAGATCCTTTGAGCGGAGCATGAAAGCACATAGCGCAGCCATGCAACCTATTAAATACAGAAATTCATGTTATCAACTTATAGCATCCATATATTTTCATAGATTTATATTCTTATAAATTTTAGGATTCATAAATAATAAAAGGTTAAGTATTGTATTTATATTGTTCATAAAATGTTTATATTTATACTAATAGCTTTTTGGTTTCCATTAAATGGTTTTTAAAATCTTAATCAACATAAAAATTCAAAACAGAATCATTTTAATTATAAATAATATGAACAGCATTTATCTGTCATATAATGGTATAGAAATTAAATTACTTCTAATCTAATAAATAATTAAAAATATAATAGAATGTTATTTATTATTTATATGCTTTTATAAAAACTTTATACTGTATTAGTTTATCCACACTATTACGATGCAATGATAAATACTTTTCTTAAGTGCAATATCTAGTAGTTTTCCTTATAGGGGTTATCTATATGTGTAATTTTATAACTTTTACTTTCATTCAACCCACAACGTTATAAGAATATAGTTTGTTGCAAAACATACATCAACAACAAGTGAATTAAGATTTTATAAGCTTTCAAGAATATGATGTTCAATTTTATAAGCTTTCAAGAATATGATGTTCAATTTTATAAGTTTTCAAGAATATGATGTTCAATTTGTAATCTAATCTATACATAATTTAGACTATTTAAAAATGATGTAATGTGTTCTTTACTATTTTTTCTAAAGCATGTATACAGCGTTAATATTTCCAAAAACTAATTTGAAACGTAAATCAATATTTGATTAACCATCCCACTTTTTTTAGTATACTCTAAAATGTATATTGATTGCCAATTATTTTTAAATAACTAAGTAGCAAGTTATACAAATACTTATAACTTTATGATTCTAGTCTTTGCAGATTGATGTAAATAATTATTCTTACCTAAACAACGGACTAGAATTTTCAATGCTGTCATCAGGTGCATCTGGTATAAAGACATTGTATACGGGGAGGTTGGTGCATTGTAATCTCCTCCTGACCAATTTTGAGCACTAATCACTGAATTTCCTACACGACTGTAGCCATAATCAGTAACATTTAAGACCATAGGTTCCTCTTGCGCTCCCAGTCCAACCCTTAACAATTCGTCGATAACAAATAATGGTGGAACCCTTATAATGATGTATGCAAAGCTTATAATTCTATCTCTTAGCCACAGCTCCATGTTGACCACCAAATGTTATATGATCCACTTGAGTTCCACAAGTTTTCAAAACACAGGGTTCAAGCCCAGTTCTTTTTCTGGGTCTGAAGTAATGTTGAGCACACGTGCTAAAACAAGAACGTAATTTGAATAACAACAAAAATCAATTTTATTCAAATATGTAAATAATTAAGTCTCATGAGCTATATTAACTAAGTGAAACAAATTTGGATTGAAGTATAGTAATACAGAAATGACGAAGTTATAATAGTAATAAAGAAACTGAACTCAGCACTGTATACACTAAATAGTAACAAAGCAATAAAAAATGAATCAAGATTAAATTATGAAGCGTAATCGTACGACCTACACAATATATACAACACACTCTCAAAAACAGATCTATTTTTCGAAACGAGCTCGAGATTCCTATAACTATCTGTCGTTAACGAGGGAATACAACACACACCTTGCACTCTGCAGTCTATTCTTCGGGAATTCGAGTTATGGAACATTCGTAGCGCGTTGTTACATATTTTTTAGCTAAGTACGCATTATATTTTTCGCTCGGCTCGAGAGACCCTCGACTTTTCTACCACGACACAGTCGCCTCTTTAACGTAAGAACACGTCAGTGAAAATTAAAGATGCACGACCACCAACCAGTCGCGCGGTCACAGAAGTGCCGGGGACAAGCTAAGAACAGAGAGAGACGGATATTGAGGGAAAAACGACGTTAGAGGTTATGTCGAACCACAGCGGAAGTTAAGCGTCTATATTCGTTGGCGGAACGTTTCTATACTATAACTATACTAAACCACGATATATCTATAGCACTGTTGTATATATAAGTATACCTATTATACGTATAACGAATATAGGCTGTGTAAACCTATATAAATTGCAAGTATATAATATGTATTTATAAACGTAAAATTATCGAAGAAAAATTACTTCAGTTTACAAAATAAGTAAGTATAAACGTTATATCTACTTTTTTGGTGCTTGTGCATAATGCAATATGATATTTACTTAAAGCAAATATGCAAAATTACGAAAAACGTATTGAAATCGATGATTCATCTAGTATAATTACGGGCAGCTATTTATGTACTTGTACTCTTAATAACATGTAAGATGTAAATTACTTGCTACACCTAGGTAGATATTTAATGTTTTAAATACGACAAGCATAAAACACAACAAACTTAGAATTTAGAAACCGAAATTTGACTTTATGAGAAACAAAGGAATAGATTTTGCTTCGCTGTATCTCAGGATTGACTTATATAGGCTTAACTCTTGAGGCGAGCTTGAGACGGTATCTCAAGACAGGCTTGAGCCTCTGCTTTTGAACTCGATTAATGAATTAGATTAAAGATATATTAATAACACAATTTTAATAATATGCTAATAATACATTGATAATCTTGAGGTTATTATAGTTTTTAGTTTATTATGTAAGTTCAATTTTCAATGTCACGCTCATTCATTGATCGAGTTCGAGTTCGAGTTCGAGGAGCAGAAGCTCAGATCAGTGTCAGTGATCAGTGATCAATGATCACCGGCTCAAGACTCTCTCACGACTAAGTATGAATTCGGGCCTTAGTTACTGTTCTGCGATTACCAAGGGCTCTTGTCTCGATAAAAAACCTGTTAATCGTTCGCACCCATATAATCTGAACATTATGGAAATTTGGGGTTATCCTTTGTCGATCGATAACACCTCATCGAATTCGCTCTTAGATTTTGAGAAAATTTTTCAACTTATCTTTGACGATTTATGTAGCTTCTATACTAAATAAAAATCATAAATGCAATCAAAAATCCGTCTAAGATTGCAACTGAGATTTTATATTTGAAATTAATCGGTGTATTACTTTAAACATTATACGATTCTTAATAAAGTAACACTTACAATTGCACATGCAGTCAAGAGTAACTTTATATTTTATGCATAAGTATCAGTCATGTAAACATTTGTGCAACGTATTTTAAATATTTCACATTCATTTTGTGAGTGTATAAGATATGCAGACAGAAATAATGCAATAGAAACTATACAATAGTTCAGTAATGATATTGAACTGCAGTTGTCCATTTATATTTATTGGCTAAAAAAATGTAGCAGTATAGTACATTTTTTTAAATATCATTATATAAAATTGGAAAACTTTTTCTTTGTTTTAAAAATTCAAAATGTTTTAAATATATATTCCGAAAACAGACATTTTCAATAATACGCTCGTAAAAGGCATCGAACATTAGCTATGATGTAATGAATTGCATATTTTACTCAACACAAATACGGGATAAACTTTCCGTACGATATATAGGTACTTTGTTAAATCATTTTTTTTAAACTAGCTAGATTCGTGGCATTCCTGCACAAGCCATAGATAAAGCTGGAAAGTCATAGAAAAAACGAAAGGAGTATGTATAAATACAAGTATATTAATTGTATATTTAAATAAATAAAGTCTCTTGTACATGTATATCAGATGTAAACATCGTCACGAGCTTTTAAAAATATGTAAGTCATTCGAACGTCAAATGAATCATTCACAGAACAGAAAATCATTCTCCGATAGACGTCGAAATTCAACCACATGTTGCACGCAAGACTGAAACAGCAATCCTTAGACTCAAGCTATTCAATATCGACTTTGATCCAGCTTATTTAACAGAGACACAGACCCTTTTAACTGTCACGAATTCTGGTTGATATAGAGCAGCTTTTTGGCATAAAGCCAAATGTAAAAATTGGGAAAAATTCATCAACAACTGAACTAGAAATCAGCAAAGCTTCTATAAGTATATTGCGTTGGGATACGTATAGGTATACGTATATGTATTGGTGGATCGATGGTGCAAGGTCAGCAACTACAGCGGTGAATGTTTCCTGAATTTTAACCTGTTTCTTTTCAATTGAACTATCGCATATATAAGTATCTATCGGAGACACGTATGCATTCAACTCGCTACTTCGAGTAATTGGGTTAAATAAACTAAGTTTTTATGTAAAATCGAAAATTCGTTATAGGTACCCACAAAATTTTGTAGTAGTTATTATCACAAACTTGTGTTTAACAATTTAAACAACTGTATATATCTACTTAATTATCATGAAATTTTCGGGGTAATCAATTATATTCTTCTACATATAATAAAAGTAATATTTGTGCATCGATAACACAATCAGAATCCTCATAAAAATTCAACGAAACACTCATTTGAATTCCCTCAAATTCCAGCGAAACCAAAAAATTACACAATCCCTCATAAAGAAGCCAAAAAAGAACCAAAATGATACAATAACTTATAAATTCATTTCGCATCTCCCCTAAAAGACATCCCACAAATAAAGCACACACAAACACAGACACACCTATGCGGGAGAAGCAGTGGTCGAGCATCTAAGGCCATAAGCGAGCGCAAGCGCAAGAGCTGTCCTGCCCATCATTTCTCTTCCTCTCGTTCTCTATTTCCCTTATTCGCCTCCTCGACAGTAAAAACTATATCCTAGCTTATTATACGGTGCTTCACGTACGGATTTTCAGCAGCTGGCGTGTAGTTGGTGTTGCTCTGCATTTAATTCGCATATAGCTTGACGGGGAGAGAGTCAGTCTGTGTATAACCGCAATTACACACCGGAGGCTTATATACTGGGCAGAGACAGCCGCTACACACTGGACGAATCCGGGATCTGCTTGTATACATGTATATAGGAGCTTATATACGAAGTGTCACGCGATGAGAAACCAAAAAATAAAAGTACAACGGAGCGCGCGTTTCGTCAGCTCTGACGATATCCTCCCACTATTTAAGCGAGACTACGCGCAGGAGCCTCCTGGTGCACAGTCCGCGGCCGTCCAGCTTTGGCACCGGAGTTATTGTGCGTACGTCGATCATCGGATATTGTATGTATATAGGATGAACGCGAGGCGAGCGCGCGAGTAGTGTCGCTTTGGTTTTCGCGACTCTGACTGACCGACACCCGTGCAGGCACCTCTCTCTCTCTCTCTCTCTAGCTCTGTCTCTGTCTCTCTACCTCTCTCTCTGTCTTTCTCATTCTCTGTTCCAGGAGGCGCTCCAAGCCGCGCGCGCATGTGTACAGCAGCGTGAAATTCGCACCGCGCCGCGGCCCGCGATTCAAGCCGACTCCAATCTATAGAGAAAGCTATACTGCTGCTGGGCGGACGAGGAAAAGAGAAAGAACAATGTGTAAGTAAGCCCGCGTACATGTACATACACTGAGCATCTAACGCACACTTTCTCTCTAATTTCGTGCGGCGAAGATCGAAGCAGGGCGGTAATTCGAGAACGCGAGTATTATAATGAAGTTGAATTTTCCGATTAATATAAGGGGTGTGCGTGTGCATGCAGGGAGATGTTATCGGTATCGATCGCTTTTTATAAGTGACATATTATTTGTCTTGCTGTATATTAAATGCTCCGACGAGTTAATTGCGCGTTAAAATTGTCTGTACGGATGGAATGGATAATACACTGAAGAAGCTAAATGTACACTCAAAAAAAAAATTTATTATTGCTTCGGTGAATTAGTAATGGTTTTTTTCCCCCTGGGAGCATCCATTATTTATTCGATCGATCCTATAAATACATGCCTGTCAATACATTAATTGAATTAATGATAGGACGAGGAATTAAAAATATTGAACGTCGTATCGCGAGTCAGTATCGTGATTGATACATTTGTTTATTTTTTTTCTAATCGATGAAAAAATTACAATATTGATCGATCAATTATGAGTGATCAAATGATTATTCGATACATCTTAGTATGTAAATCATTAAGCAGTTTATTGATACTTTGTATCTGTAATATTTAAGTACAACTAATCCGATATAACCGATAGAACTTATAGTTACAGAAATTATTTAAATTTCAGTTTTCTTGAACTGCAGAATTCTGATTTCCAGAAACCCTTCATTATAGTTACTCCGGTATCTATATTATACTAATGTAGTGCACTTAGGTTGTCCTTTTATATCAGCGTTTTACTTAGCTGGTTTGAATTTTGAAAATTCAAGAAAACTTCTCTTTCGAGCAGCAGTGGATCGTCAGCTAGATACGAACCTCCAGCTTTCAAACATAGTCATTATGCACACACATGGCTAATTTGATAAAAACTTTACAGCTCTCGCGATAAGCAATGTAAATAGTTTTTCAACGGCAGCAAAATTCTATACCAGTCAATGCAAAAGGAGAGCTACCATTTGATTGATCATTCATCCTCTCGCTTAGCATAACACCAATATTATTAGTCTATTCCGAAATATCCGCGAGGTGCGCATATATTCCATAATTCTCCGAAAGGTCAATCGAAATAAGCTTATACTTCCAAAAGACAAAAGTCAACGGGCAACATTCTTCGAAGGCCTTCGCTGCAATACGTCAATACAATATACAATAAGGTTTAATAGTGTCGAATTGTGAAAGAGAAAAAAAGAAATAAGGAGGCTATAGCGACTGTTGCAATCCCAGCGACGACACACACGTGCGACTCGTGACAACGAGTCATCAATATATTAAAAGGCTTATCATCAGAAAAATCAAGCACTATGGGCGTGCCATCACGAAGCATTCCAGTTCGTAATTAACTTGCCTAACGATAAGTAGTGCCGATCGAGTGTAGTTATATAGTAACAATAAGTCCTGAAATACATATATATTATACCAGGATAAGGGATCTTCATAATGGTCGTGAAGGTGTTGACGTTGGAGCGTGAAAAAGTAAGTGCAGGCAAATGTCATTGGATAAGTGGATGAGGGAGTTTTTCGTCTGATGCGCGTGGGAGTGTGTGTTCGCAGATAGAGACGCCGGGCCAGGAGATGTACGACGGCGACGGTGTAAAAGCTGAAAAAATCGGCACCGACATGAATTACCGGCACGAGGTCGTACCCAAGATTGCCCTCACCTTTCTCGCTCTTCATGTCGCTGCTCTCTACGGACTTTATTTGGCTCTGTCAGCCAAAGCAATGGCCGTCACTTCTTTGTGGGGTAAGTGAATTATTCCATACGAACCGAAAATGTTTGATTTGAACTTTTTGTTTTCCAAAAATGCGCTACTGCACGATAGAAACAGTGCGCTAAACAATTTTCTAAAATTATTCTTTGAAGCTTTCGCGGTAGCACTGGCGAGTTCACAAGGCATAATGCTTGGCGCTCATCGAGGATTCTCGCATAATGCATACAAAATAACGATACCCGCGCAAATAATGTTCATAATTTTGCAAACGATATCCGGCCAGGTGAGTCTGACATTCTATAGAATAATCTGATTGCGAGGCATTATGTAATTTTTTCAACGAATTTTTAGATCACACTGATAAGCGTCGGCAAACTAACATTTAAAACTCATCGAAGCGGTATATTAAAATAAAAATAAACTGTCTAATTTTTTTTTAATAATTTCAATAAACTTATTGTGTATTTATTGTCTTTTTAGTATAGGATTGCTTGAAAGTTAAAAATTATCATAAGAAAATAGACAAGTTATTTTATTGCGTAAACGATTTTTATTGATAACAATCAGGTAAAAATGTAGATTTGTTTCTAAATTAACTTTTTATTGATCTAATTTTTAATTATTAATCAATTTAAAAAATTTATATTACTATAATAAAAGTATAATGTAAATTTATTATATTTTAATTATGCATCAAAACTCCAACAGTTTTATTCCTCCATAGAATGAAACAATAGTGGTATCATAATCATAACAATTTACTATGCGATTTAGTACCATATTTATTGGTGGGCCAGGGATCATAGACTTCATCACAAATACTGCGACACCGATGCTGATCCTTACAACGCAAGTCGAGGCTTCTTCTTTTCGCACATGGGCTGGCTAATGACGCGAAAACATCCAATGGTTTCCGAAAAAGGAAAAACCATCGACATGTCAGATTTAAGAGCGAACAAGCTAGTCATGTTCCAACGAAAGTACATAAAAAATTTTATTTACATTATTGAAATAATTTAGCAGCTGATTATGAAAATATTTGATTTTTTAACAAAACGCCATCGATATATGAATTAGCAACAAATGTAGATATTTTTGTAAATTTGAAAAATCTTTGAAATATTTACAGGATTTTCAATGTCATTGTTTAAATTTTGCTTTAAAACTACCTAACATAGGCAGTTTTATATATATTTTTTTTCAATACATCGTTTTCTACACATCCATAAAGTATAAAGCATAAAGATATAGTCAATGCTGTCGCAGTGTTGTTTCACCTTAGGCTCGTCAGATTAAACAATGTACATATTTTTATTTCTTTAAATAACTCGCAGGCAGTATTTTTGCAAAATTTACTTACTTCGTTATCTTATTTTGGTAAATTCGATATTGTTTTCCGTGTGGAAGTAATATTGTAATAATGTGCAAATATTTTAAAAAATTAGTAATTTTCCATATTTTTTTTAAATACTCTTGACCAGCTAATAAAGTTTCAGGAACAATCGTCTGAATGATAGATATATCATGTATGAAATTTATTTATTAAATATTTTAGAATCATTGAACAGTGTATATTCAACTGTATAAATAATGGAATACGTGCATTGTAATATTGTACATATAATACTAAAAAATGTTGAGTATTACGTACGCGGAGCCCTTGAAATTAAACGTCGACTAAAAATTCATAATTTGTGGATTTCAGGTACTTCGAACTCCTTTTCATTTTGTTTTGCATCGCAATTCCAACGGCAGTGCCTGTCTACGCTTGGAATGAAAGCGCGTGGAATTCATTCTTCATATCGTTTATTCTCAGATATATAACCGTACTTCACATGACGTGGTGCATTAATTCCGTCGCACACATGCACGGAACGCGAGAGTTCGACAAGTAAGTTTCCGAAACTTCTGTGAGTTTATTACAAACATCCCAATCACTCCGATAAAGACAATATTTAAATAATTAATTTAAGAACAAAGCGAATTAGTCAGGCTCTCGTGAGAAAAGCTTAAAATGATCTTACGTTAAACCTGTAGAAATCTATCAATTGTATATTGATTTCATTTAAAAATATAATTTTAATAAATTTGGAATTACAGACGAATTTCGGCACGTCAATCGTATTTTGGCGATCTTATTTCATTAGGAGAAGGTTGGCATAATTATCACCATAGTTTCCCCTGGGATCATGCATTTTCCGAATTCGGGTATAAAGGTGGAGTTTCCACGAACTTTTTATACTTTTTGGAAAAAGTTGGATTAGTATACGATCTGAAAAAAGCTTCGAGATTCGTTGTTTATGGCCATAGCCAGAGACACGGCGATGGAACACTTGGCACTGAATTCTCTACTCTAAGCGACCCGAAGAGATTGTAAACCCATACTTTTTTAAGATCTACACAATAGTTACAGAGTATTTATAATTAAGTAAATGTTACTGAAAAGACTGCGAGCTTTAAAATGTATTATTCGACTGTGTATATGTAGAATTAAAATAAAAGTATTTCTTTATTTATTCAAAGCAGTTTTTTTGTTAAACTAAATCGTGCATTGGCAATAATTCTTCCATACCATATTTTACTGAACGCAATATGCAGATAGTTTTATGATCGCAGTCGCTATTATTTTGACGCGTTCATATGGGAGTTGAGACTCTATTAACGCATCATCTCCGTTAAGTTTCACCGCACTATACATTCTCATTTCTCATATAATACGTCAATAGATCGTAGTGTAGGAGAAGCATAAGGAGTGCTCGTGTATTGCACACGCCTTTTCTTTCGGCTTTGCGCAAGGCCCAGATTATGTCATGTCCCAGCGCAAGAAAATTGAAATGACTACGCGCGCGGACGATCAATGTTTATGTCTGTGTTGAAATGTCTTTAGTAATTAGTTTTAGAAAATGTAGTCCAGGTAGTATACCCTTTTTTTATAGCATTTAAATGTCATTTGTAGTGAAAATTTATTGTGTAGCTATTGCGTAAACCTCAGTTCTAAATTGCAGAGTATAACGCCAAACAGTAACTATTTGTTCGAAAAGTTGTATATATTTTTCTAAATATTTGAGATGGAACACAAAATGAAGAAATATACGTATATTAGAAAACTTATTCATATCTTCGGTATGCCTTAAAATTGGACAGTAATATTTTGAAATTTGATCAAAAACAAAAACGAACTAAAGACAATTCTTTTACGGATAATTATGTAAATTTATATTTTTTCTATATATTTCAAATTGTAAACGATAACATATATAGTGTGAAAATTAAGATCTTTAATTGATACAGAAGAAATCTACTATTTCTTCAAAATCTCCTATGGTAACATTAGTAGCCACTGTAGATGGCGCCAATTCCCAATATCTCAAGTGAAAAATGCAAAACTGCTGTATCTCAGTATCTATATTGTAGATTCATAGATGCCAGGACAAGTTGCGCCCTACTATAATGTGCTAAGGAACGGCTTAAAACTTTCTTATGATTTTTAATAAATGCCGTGTTAATTTTCTAAAATTAAAAATTAAATTATTAATGCTACATCATTTTTATTAGTGCGACGATCTTTTTGATCCACTTTGGAACACTTTGGAACACTTCAATAATAATGCAATAAACATAACATTAATATATTTTATTAGCTTAAACTTTTGTAAGAAACAAGTGGAAAAAGAACTATTTTGATAAAAAATTTTATTGTTTTCAAGCATCTTGATATGATCTTCGGTTCACGAAACAAAAATTTTGAATTCGTACTCGTCTTTTTACACAGAAGAATATCGGTTTTACGGTTTTACACATGCAGTGACGCAAGAAACAAAATTGAAAGAAAGGCCGCATTCAACATGAGGTTTCTGCGATGCGCGCGTGACTCGGTGAACATTTCGCACTCATTGGCCTTTTACTCGAGCAACTTACTAAAGTACTTGCTATTATATAAATATTTAATATACAGACTAAATGAAAAAATATTTTGGTTTGATTCAAGAGTAGTATAGAAGTTATTGGAATTCTTAGATTTAATGTGAAAGTTAAATTTTAGAGATTAACATAAGATTTTCGTAAGTAGCGGGGCAAAGTTTCTTAGAAAATTGAAGAGCGAAGTTGAATTTTTCATGAGCTATTCAAACCATTTTGGTTACCTAATTATCTCGTGAACTTTTACGGAACAAACTTCCGCTAGTTTTTATCCATATTTTAGACTATCTTTTATGAACTGACTAATTTATCTTCATAAACATTTATAGCTGTAAAAACCTACCAACAAAGTTTTCTATACGTATGAACTGGTTATAAAAGTTAATTACTTAATTTTTAATATTTAAAAAAAGCTTATTCTGTTAAAGCTCTTATAAGAATATTATAAGAACAAATAAAACTTCAAAGTCGTGCTCTGGCCTCTTTACACGATACAATTACTTATTGTATTACAAGTTATTAGTAGACGTTAAGCTGTATAATTATATGTTTTTTCATAACAGGTCTTTTATGTTTGAAGCGATAACCGCTTGAAAAGTCTCAAGCTCTATTTTTAATCGCGTTCAAGCTCCTTCTTAGGGGGAGTAAAACTCACACGCTTTTATTTATGGGCTAATTTGTACTAGTCCTACAATCTAAACGTTATTTTTACCCCTTTTTCAGCATCCACTTAAATAGCTACCTATCTCGAAAATATTTACTGACTCGATAACAATACTTTCTTTTTATTTCAAACTCTATCTTTACTATAAATCAATATAATCAAAATAATATTTATAAAAATTTCAAAAAACTCTTCGAAGAATGAACACGTAATACTCAAAAATCTTATGCCGCGCACTCTTTAAAAAACAAAAAACTTCCTGCACGAAACTCCCGTCGCTTTGAAATTATATAATCCCACAACAAAGGAAGTTCTTAATCGTTAAAACATTCAAATGCATCTTCGAGACTGGCACTGTATAATCAAAATCCTTAATTCTCAACAGCCGAGATTACAAAGATATAGACTCGCGAGGTAGCTATTCATGCGCGGCTCGTTAACAATACAGCGTGTGCATAGCATCGTAGTCGAACATCGAGGAATATATACAAGCCGAGATATACCTATATACAAGACACGGAAAGTCGTGCGAGACCCTGTTCTGTCACGACTTTCGGCTGCATACTGCTTTTTACGTGCAGTTTCGAAATCGGACTTGTTATTATTGCTCGCCGCGTATATATGCAGCGGCCTTGCTTGCACGATGGGTATATACCTCGTTATCCACGAGAAAGGTCCACCAGATAATGCAACGATAAGGTGCTTGTCTTATCTAGCTTTGAAAATCGTGCTGAGCTATTATAAGGCATTTTCGTGTGTGAAGTGGTTGATGCAATGCAACTGATTATTGGAGAGCCGAGTCAAAATTAACTGGGGTTTTTACCGTGAAACTGCAGTCGATAATGAATTGATTTAACCTTTTGCTAGATTCATTTGATTACAGCTAGAGTTACAAACAGGAAATATTGATATAAACAGGACGAGTTGAACGGCAGAGTTTATGGTTTCACTAATTTCAAAGAAAGTTTCTTGTCTTCGAAAATCATGTATAATTCTTTGCATCCTGTCATGAACACGCAAACATTTGTTCTTTTTTTTTAATTTCTTACACCCATGATAATTGGTCGTCGTATATCCATGTTTGTCATTACTCCCTTGCCCGTAGCAATTACACAACAATGCGAACAACAACAATTAAACAGGCCCACACAAATTTGCCCCATAATCCTCGTTGTCTCTCGCCAAAACAAAACCTTCCTCCGTAACGTCTCTCGCACGCCCGTAATTACGAAAAAGAGACCTCTCTCTTACACACACACACACACACACACTGCAGCTCGTCATTTCTCTCGAAAGCTTTAAAAGAGAAAGAAAGAGAGAGAGAGAATTCCATTGGCCATAAAGTCGAGCCCGCAGTGCAACGAGAGAGGCTTAATCTCCCGTAATTGGTCGATTTATTTTAATTTCTCACTGGCATCCTCCCTCGGCTTTAAAAAAAAAAAACAAAGAAGAAAAAGAAGAAGAAAGAAAGAAGAACCCGGTGGGGCCCCTCTCCGTCGCTCGCACTTTCATACAATACGTGTGGGACTGGGAGCTTGCTCTTTATATGCATCGACCTCTCTCTCTCTACTCCCTCTATACACATGTACGTTCCCTCCTTAACACTCGCGTCGTCTTCGTTACGCTTTTGCGCACACCGAGCCGGCTTCTCCGGTTTCCCAGAACTCCATGGCTTTTTGGTCAAATAATAGCACATTCACGGTCAACGCCTCGTGTACGTGTGTGTGTATGTGTGTGTGAAAATGCGCACGCAAGAACAAAGAGAGGGAATTATATGTCCGCATGGTCAGACTGCGGCGCAGAGTCAGGATGAGGTAATTTGACTAATTTTGAGAGGAAAGCGATTGGGGGATGAGGCGTTGACGCTGGGTGGCGAGGATACGAATTTGGGATTTTCGAAGAAAATATTGTATACTCATTGGGATTTTGAGAATTTTTAATGGCAGCTTTGAAGGAAACCAATTTTTTCGGAATGGTTCATCGTATAACATGTGGAACAGATTAAAATAAGTTCATCAGAAAAAAAGAGTTTAAAATCGATATCAACTAGTTTTCGGTAATCATAATTCGCCTCTTCGATCAATACGACTTCGCCTTCCAGCTGCTGCGGCGATTTGTCTAAATCGTCAAAATCCAGACAAGCTCACTATATATACGGACTCATCTCATTTACCGGTAGCAAAAAATCCAAACGGATGCTGCAAATCATTCCCAATCAAAATTTAGCTACATCAAAATAAAAGAAAGAAAGAAAAAAAAAGAAGAAAAATCCATCCTGCGGTACCTGCGCACACTTCTCGAATTTCTACCTCGCCATGCCGAGCCAAAACGAGTATCGTCTCCCGAAAAATCCAAAACGAAAACAAGAAGCAATTAATACACACCGCGCCGCAATTATAATTAAAAGTGTATCCATCAGGGCAAAAGTCCTGTATAAAAAAATTCAAGAACGCATAAGAAAAAAAAAAGCAAAGCAACGAACTGTCCGTCTCGGCCAAATAAAACTGCCGAAACTTGCCTCGAAAGAAGAAGGAAAAAAAAAACTTTTAGGAGAGAGAAGGAGATCCTCGCTTCGCTGCACTTCTGTCGCGCTTACACACATATAAGAAGCCCAGGTATATATACAAGCGGACAGGCGCGCGCGATGCCTATCTGTCTCTCTCTCTCTTGCTCTCTCTTTTGCTCTTAAGCACCAGCATACACGCAAAGACACACATACATATATATATACAGGTAGGTAGTGTTTGGCCGCCTGGGCCTTGCGTCGAAAAAGGAAGAGAGAGAGAGAGAGGGAAAAAGAATGAGGAGCAGCGGAGAGCGATCGGCCGAGGGGCAGATGCACATGCCCCAGGCTGCGGAACGAATTGAGAAGCTTTCTCTCTCTCTCTCGCTCTCTCTCTCTCACTCGCTCGCTCGCGCGTTCTTTTGAAGCAGCTAAAGGGAGATGCGAAGGAGAGGGAGGACGAAAAGGAGAAGAGAAGTAGTGGGGGTGTGTGCTGCTGCTTCTGCTGCTGCTGCACTTTTGACTTGACTCTCTCTCGTGTAGCTATATGCGAGATTCTTTAGATTTTCTGCCTGGAGATTTTGAAATTTCCAAAGATTCGATTGACCGAACTCGAACTCGTGTTGTTGTGGATCTTGAAAACTATAGGAATTAGAAGTCAAATATTTGTCGCGTAACTAACTTTATTCGTTTGATGGGGTGTGCCGATTACCAGCAGGTTTACACGATGAGGTTTTTAATGGCTGATATTTTATCGATGATTGGAAGATACTTTTTGTAATGTACAAAAAAGTACATTTCGCACTATTTATTGTTAAAATGCAGAAAGGATTTGCAATGTAAAAAAGCTTTGCATTTGCAATAGCAATTTTCTTCGTTAATATACGAGGCGTTCAGCTTATTTCTTTACTTCTTTCTTCATACTTATAAAAGCATTAAAACTTTTACAAATATAAAAACCGTGGCATACTTTAATTATTAATTACGAAAATAATAACTCTGGTGCAAATAAAAAAAGCTCTCATCACTACAAAGAAAAAGTTCCTGAAGGTACCGTAATAAGTTCAAATAAACTTCAATGAAGAGTGAATCCTTTAGTAATTTAATTTCTCGCAGAATTAACAAACTTCAATACCTATCGTTTACCGGCGAATAAAGTCGATTTCATTAAGCTTTTAAAACAACGAAAATTTTCCTCTTTTGTCTGAGATAATGAAACGCGATATCGCTTCGATAAACTCATTACTTTACATTTCATCATAAATAATAAAAGGTGTACATAAAGTTTTATTGTACCTTTTTAATACGTTTTTAATAAGTATGTTTAATAAAAGTCGGTAAACGGGTACATTGATAAGTTTGCACTTTTCGCGCAATTTGTTTTTTACTTTTAAATTTTCATTGCATTCCCCAATATTAAAATATCCATAATTGAAGCATGACTGCATAACAAACATTATTTATTACGGAATTGATAAAAGAATTCATGGGCTGATATCCTTGCCTAAGCGTATTTTAAATATTATTATAGATAAGAAACTACGGTTCTTTGCTTAATTGCGATACTTTATCAATATCGTTCGATTAAGCAATTAAGATAAAAGTTAATTATAGTATCTTGCACTGAACGCGTATACCATAGGAACTACTGCAGGGGTGATTTTTGAAAACCAGCGTAACGTTTAAAATATACTATACGATGATAAAATGTTTGTTGTTGTAGTCTTTCAGCATTCTTGGTAATAAGCTCATTTATCGAGTGTACAATTATAACTTTAATAACGAATACTGCAATAAAAATAAATCCGTTCAGTAGCTGTAATTCAATCAAATGAAAGTCAATGGTAATACAATTGTCGCACATTCGAAATTCTCGCACTCTCTATACTCATAACAATATTGAGGTAAAATTTCAAACCGCCCACTATTATGTAGTTGATCATTATTATTAACGTCACTGTTCGTAACTTGTATTGTCCGCAGTACAATAACCCTTAGCGCACATCAATCGAATGGGTTTTACAAGCCGACCATAATATAGTTAACTAACCATTGTCCAGTTCAAATATTTCTACTCTAATCCCCGATTCGCTAAATCTGTCATAAAACAATAATGGCTCAAACTGCACACCTCCAGGAATTTCGTACAAAAAATTACATAACAGTACTGGGCAGTACTCCAATGATAGACTGTAAATATTAGCAAAAATATTATATTCTACCGTGATCTTAGCTAAATCTAGGACAATACGAAAACATTTACCAGAACAAAATTTGTCGGTCCAAATTAATAACCAAAACGCTATAAAAATTGAACCGACAAGAATGATCTAATACGCTATGTGCAATCAAACAAACGCAAAACAAAGAAGAGATTAACGAAACCATTCAACGAATCACCATCGTCTTCCTAATTAGCAATAAAGCATATAGTCACAAAAAATGATTTCTCGAGGCAAAGTGCGGCGACCGACCCTGCGCGCGCTGCATACGCGCGCATTCACTCTCCGAAATCTCCCCCAAGCTCGTCGTGCGCGCGCGAGCCAAAGGAAGGAGAAACACGCGGCACAGAGAGAGAGAGAGAGAGAGAGAGTCGGGGGCAGCAACCCAAACCAGCTGTCCAAAGATACATATATATATACGTATATCTAGAAGGCGCAGGCTGCAGGAAAAGGGACGGTGGGGGTGCCAGCCGCCTGCGCCGCCGCCGCCGCCGCCGCTGCTCAGCTCTCCGCACACTTGTTCCGCCTTGGCACACTGTGCGGCTACCGTCACTCGTGAGCGCGTTGCCATCGAGGCAACACCAAACCCATCCGACGCTCCTTCCTCCCGTCGTGCATCCTCTCCCGTATACACGCATACCCCTTTGCCACACACGCGCGCGCGTTACGTTTTATCAAACTATACGCTCCGCGTCTCGCATAACTGCCGCGCGTGCAATGCTGGGACGCAGTTGACCGTATCCTCGAATCGCGCACCTCGACCTATCTCGGTTGACTCCAGAGTCAGTGAACAGTTGGACACGGACGCAATTCGAAATTAGGGAAGAAAATGACGAGCGCGACAGCGGCTAGTTTGACGCGCGAGGTCGACCAGCACATAGTTACGCTGCTGTCGAAGCTGAGCGCGCTGAGGGACTGCCAACAGCAGCAGCAGAACCGCCACCAGGGCGATCCGAGCGTACAGCATCTGGAGCACAAGCAGCCGATGTCGATCGAGGCGAGGAGTCTCGAGCTCTGGCGCGCCGTGGCGGTCGAGTGTTTCGCCACGTTTCTCTTCGCCTTCGTAGTCGCGGGTGCGGCTATAGCCTCGGCGGTCTCCGGCAGTGGACTCAACGTACTCGCCACTGCCATCGCCTCCGGTTTCGCCATAGCCGCGGTACAGCTCATCTTTGGACCTGTCAGCGGTGAGGATTGTTTTACTTTTTTTTATTGCGCTCTCGCATTGCCCGTGTAAAGTCGTAAATGTTGGGATCGCTTTGGTTTAGGATGTATATATGTACCCTTGGAAAGATTGGGTTATTCGGTCTGCGATTTTATCGTCTCGAGTTTTATAAGTAACTAATGTTAAATAAAGTAATTGTGACATTAGTTAGTAGTAAAAGCTAATGAATGGTTCATTTCAAATACTAAAGCTTGAAATTATATAATTAATACACTTGATTCAAACTAATGACTGATTAGATACTTTAATAACCACCGTCGCATTTGAATCGCTCAACGCCTCATCTTCGGAGCATATAACAAAAAAACCGATGAAAGGCGCAGCCCGATCCCCAATAACGAGAATCCAAACAATGGATGAATACCATCCTCCGTCCATCGATCTCTCAAAATCTCTCCAATAAAGAAAGAAAATACCTGATATCTCGTATACACACACGCGCGCTCGCGTGGTGATATAAAGCGAAAACCGATCGTAACCTCATAAGAGGAAAAAAAAAGAAGCAAAAGTATAGAAGCAGACGAAGAGAGCGAGCGAAAGAGAATTGAAAGGGACGAGCTTTCAATAATAAGCCGATCTATAAAGGAGATTGTTTTAAACGAGGATCTTATTACGGAACGAGAGACGCAGTATATACATTCCTCCATCTCTCTCCTTTGTAATATCGTTTGCGGTCTCTTGCCGTCTCTCGTGTGTAATGCGTCTCTCTCTCTCTCTCCCTCTCTTTGCCTCCATCTATCCTTCGCTCGATTGGCTTGTTAACCGATCGCGGTCGCGCGGCTCACACATATATATATATGTATACATATACAACCCGCTTCTTCTCTCGGGACGAGCATTTAAGAGAATGCACATTATTCGCCTTACGCTCGCGTCGCTTTATGTACACGCATACGCGCGCGGACCGACAGGCCACTGCCGCTGCAGTGTATAGCAATAAAAAGATGCCGTTGGATTCGGAGAAAAGTGTGTGTATCTTTGGAGGAGATCGTTATGGGACGCGGTTTTATTCTACACTTTCTTCCAACTGCACGCGTATTCTCAGCCTCTCTGTTTCCATGCTAATGTAGCGACGAAGATGTTTCATTGAGATTCTACTGTATGAAATATCACCATAAAAGATTTGACGAATCACGTATATATAGCACAGCTCTACTTTATCAGCTTTGATCGGGTGAATTGATCGTTACTCCCGCGCTTCGAGAACTTTGGTAATTATAACAACTTCTTATGCTGGCATAGCATAGCCTGCGAACGAGCGAATGAAGCGACGATGAAAGGAAAGAAAAAAATCGATAAAATTAAATTCCGCGCGATTTAAAAGGCCTTTATAGAAGTGTAGAAGCAGAGCGAGTATCTTGGGGTGTACGACCCCTCGAAAAACGAGGAAGCGAGGTGAAAGAGAGCCGGGGACGAGAGAGAAAAGAAAAAGAAAGAAGTAGGGAGCGAGAGAGAGTGAGAGAAGCCAAGCCAATGGCCAGATGATGATATGAACTTTGTGTGTTGGAAACAGGTGGTCACGTGAACCCCGCGGTCTCGGTGTCGTTCGCCCTGTCACGGAAGGTCTCACCTCTGCGTGCCGCCCTCTACGTCGCGGCGCAGTGCGGCGGTGGAATAGCCGGTGCGGCCATGCTTTATGGGTAAGTACACACAAATACTTTTTTCATCGACGACTATCGCTCATACACGCGTAGAAGGCGAAGTGGTCAAGTTCGCTTTAAGACTGACGTTGCATATCGATCAAGAGCGGAGAGCTACTTTGGCCTCTCGACTTTGACAATCGATGAGTCTGAAGTTTCGAGGGAAAAAAGGTAGTTGCCACTGTGGTTGGTTTATGAATAAAGGCTTTCTCATGTGATATTTATTATAGTCAGATGATTTAATCCCGATCGATGCAATAAGGGTACAGAGAAGCCACGAAGATTCTCAACCAGTCGATAATTGGCACAATTCGGTGCAGCTGGAAGTGTAGATATGCTGCGAGAGCCAAGTGTGCCAGTCGCATTGTTTTATAGCTCCGAGTGAATATTGTTTTCGCGCGGATCCACTTATATATATATACACGAGGGGAACGAAGCGAATTTTCCCCGAGATGCCCTGCGTTTTATAATGCGTTCGCTGGCTTCATTCCGATCCTCGCACACCACACACACACACATACGCATGCACACACACATATATATGACTTGGCTTTATTCATGTGATATATACGTATGACTGGAATTGGCGCGTTCCGCGAGCTCGTTGTGTGTAGTATTATATACGCCGTACAATAATAATAGGATGAATTTATGGTGCATTTTGGGGCGTTTCGACTTTACGAATTTCGCGAGGAGTGTATTTCACCGATGAGGAACTTTGGCGGCGATTCGTTAAAAGCAGATGTGGAACGATTGCTATATTTACTGCGACGAACAAATTGATAAACGTAGATTTCAATGATTCGCGATCGCTAATAATTGATTGCAAATACGTAGTTTTGTCCATCGTCGGTTTTCTCTTTAACCCGCGATTAAATAAATTACCCTCGATATTCACAACTCTCGAGGCCCGAAATTCCAGCATAATTACCCAATCCCGAGAGAGATAAGAGGTCCGATCATCGAGAAATGAAGCGTCGCGGTCTGCAAGAGGGAAAAAGGATACAGCAGCAGCTGCATCCACACGCCGCACGTGTATCAAAGATGCGCGCCACGCGAGTGTATAAGGACCGGTCGGTGCTCGCGTGTGCATCGTCGCGGCGGCAGCAGGTTCTTCTTCTCCTCTTACTGCACACACGGGAGGTGTATGTGCTCTCCTTCCGCGTGCCTCTTCGCCAAGTGGTCACTCTGCCACCGCTGCTGCCCTTCTTCGATTATTTCCTTAACGCTGCTGCCGCTCCTGTCGTCTGCCGGAAGTTTCGTTTCTCCTTATAGCCAACGCTTCTACGCTAGAATCCTGCAGCGCTACCCAGAATTACCTTTTTACGCAAATTCCCTCGGACAATAGACGCTGTTATGTACCATCGATGAAATAATGCCGCAGCTACACGTCGTGTTTCGTCAGCGCGGAAGTCGGTACACGCGTATATGTGTGTCATAATACACCTCGTAACCGAGCTCATGGCCCACAAAGCAGCGGCAGCGACTCTCGCGCGCAACTCTCATCTGCCACTTTATACATTTCTTTTCACCCGTACGCTATACGTACGCGTATGTGCGCCTTTTTTGCTCTCTATCTCTCTCGGGTTTTTCACTCGTCTCCGCATGCTAATGTTCCATCCCGCGCGGCTCTAAGAAGAACCACTTTTGCGGTACATATCGGCTGGTCACGGGGAAAAAAGCGAGTGTGCGCGCGAGTGTCTGTCTCGGCGCGCGGGCCACAACGCGTATCTCGTCTCTTTCGGTTAACTGTTGCGACTGCCACAATGGACGCTACATTACGAGGGAGGTTTTTTTTTTTGTGCGAGCTTTTTCGAAGCCCCGTACTGTCCATTCATTGTCTGCGCAGTATAGTGACTTTTCGACCGAAATAGACCTAAGCTCGCCTCTTTCTTTCTTTTTTTTTTGCTTCTTTCCTTTTTCATTCAGCCTATCGAGTCCTTTTCATCCGTATATATATGCGGGATTTCTACATAGGCTATACGCGGACAAAAAGGCCAAAGACCAGGAATCGAGTGTACGCGTGTATATATATGGGTAGTTTTCGGACGAACAGAGAGCTGCGTATAATTTATTGTTGGCGCGCAAGTTTTGGGTATACGAATACCCTCCTCCGTGCGTTTTTAAAATTTGGATCGTAGTCGGGCTGTTAGGCGCGGCGACAGTTGGCCTGGATTTCCATGCGTTGACGCGACTGAGAGAAAGGGAGAAAAAGGGCAAGAATTCGTAAGCGACATATATACAGAGAGTCGTGCAGGTATCGCTTACGCGAGCTGAAGGTGGTGCTGTGTCTCTTTGTGCAACGAGCGTGCGACGAGTACTTGTATGCTTTGCGTTTCTTTGAACCGCGACGTCGTTTTTTTTTCATGCATAGCTCAAAGTTTTGTTTGAGGTTTTGATACACTGCTTGGTCCACATTCGAGAAGGAGGTTCGATTTGAATTTTCCAAAAAACAAAAGTTACGTATATCTTTGTAACTGACAAATGAATCGTAAAGAAGCGAAAATATATAATCCTAAACATCCGCTATCGTCGCTGCAGCAGCAGCAGCAGACGAAACACGCCTCACTCGTCAACTTATCTACATCGCGCATCTTCCTCACTCGAGAAATCCTCGAGGAAAATCCATCGGACCCGAACTCGGGGAGACCTTGCACCATCCAGTGCAAACACACGCACACTTTCCTGCACCTCCTATACATACCTGAAACATCCTGCACATCCACTGCACACACTCGTCCTTTATCTTTCATTCCCCTCGCTCTCTCTCTCTCTCTCTCTCTCTCTCTCTCTGTTGCTTTCGAGTGGTTTTAAATTTCGGGGGACAGGACAGATGCACGCTCCTCCTCGCATCTTATCGCCGGTCAACACGCACCGCCGCAGGATTCGGAAAAAAAGAGAGAGCGAGAGAGAGAGGAGGAGGAGGAGAGAGTGGCACGCGGCGACGACGGCTGCGGCGCGTGCCCGCGATATAATTCGGCTGCTCTCCGGAGAAAAGAAAGAAAAAAGAGAAGCTGCTGCTGCTGCTGCTGCAGCCGGCACGTGTTTCGCCTCGAGCTGAGATGATGATGATGATGATCGGGAGCCTGTAGGTATATATACATACCTATACATGTATACATATGCAGTCGAAGAAAAGGGACTGTGCTGCACGTATATAATGTAGGTAGGCATATATATAAGGAATAAGAAAGGAAAGCGTGACTCGCTGGATTTTCGGATGCTTTAATCGGCTTAAGCCGTATGTGTCGCCGCCTCGGGCTTTTCGCGCGCTTCTGTGCTTTGTGCTGCAGCTACGACTACTCGTGGATGCAGAACATCCTGCCGCGCGTTTTTCCATTCGCTCGGTCTTTATTGCCTGCAGTCGCTTGGACTGACGTGACGTGCTTCTTTTCACGATTTACACATCGAATCGTGTACAATGGGTATTGAAAAATGCATTTATCGAGTGAAATTGATTCGAATGTTTAAGAAAGTCGAAATTATGATGAATATTTCGCAAAAAAAAAAGGAAGAAATAGCCCAGTACATAATGATGCAGAAGCCAATTACCCCTCTACATCATATACAAAAGAAGAAATAAAATGTGGACTGCACTGGACTAGGTATGCGGTCAAGCTTGTCGAAAAAAAAAAAATCATGAACACGGAAGAACGAAAAATCATCGTCCACTAGAGAAAGAAAGAAAGAGGGATAGAGAGAGAGAGAAGTCTATAACAAAAAGATGGAGAGATTCGGCGCAGAGCAGCAAGAGGCACGCGTAATTGGCAGGCAAGAAAAAAAAATAAAAGAGGAGGAGAAGAAAGATCGGGCCGAGAGCTCACTTACGTCGAACGAGTGAGAGAGAGAGAGAGAAGATCAGGCAGTAGGAGGAGAGCATAGGAACACCTGCCTGGCGCACGCCGCCACCGCCGCCACCGCC
Source organism: Megastigmus dorsalis (assembly GCA_900490025.1). Classification (NCBI taxonomy): domain Eukaryota; kingdom Metazoa; phylum Arthropoda; class Insecta; order Hymenoptera; family Megastigmidae; genus Megastigmus; species Megastigmus dorsalis. Next base: position 62,407 of record UELU01140048.1, on the reverse strand, counting down.
GTCTTGCAGCTGCCGCAGATGTTCGTCGGGTCTCTCTCTCTCTCTCTCTGCATGCTATGTACACGCGGTATAATATGGACCGAGAAGCGCGGCGGCGGCGGCGGCGGCGGCGGCGAAGAAGAAGAAAAAAGAGACAGATCCTTTCTCGCCGCGCTCTCCTGGTGCGCGCGAGAGATAATGAATGGGCCCTGTATACACGTATATATATAAGCGGGCGCGCGAGCAAGAGAGGAAAAGAGGACACGCGTGCGAGCGCGCGCCGCGCATATTATGACGTACGGCAGATGTTGCTGCGGCCTGCTTCCGATTATCCCTTTCTCTCTCCTTCGAGGATTATACCGCCGTCGCCGCTGTCGCTGCTGCCGATGCCGAGATGTATCCAGTTTCTGGATGTGCGCCTGATCTGTGTGTGCAGGATCGTTTTGGAAGGTTTTTTCATCCTATATGGGTATATGTGCGATCGATCGATGGATCTCCGCGATATAGAGGCTCGAGAGGATCTTTGTATCTTAGAGGAATTCTTTGTTGAGAGAGTGAGAGTACAGTTCGAGTTTTTCGACGCGCCATCGGGGCTTACCTTCGTCGCGTGGCTTTTTCTCCCTCGCGATAATATTTGGAGAACTTGCTACCTTTTTGCAATACCATTTTGGACGAAACCGGTAAATAACTTTGATCATCGGTCCGATTGGTCACGTGTAAAATATATATACGTACCGAATAATCGCACTCGATTAGATTGTATATATAGAGAATTCATAGAAATACATACCCTCGCTGCAAATCGAACATCAAAAAAACAGCGGAACCACGAGAACCTCCGGGGCGACGTTCGCGCAGTTATTCGTAATTTTCGAAAGAGAGAGAGATCGGCTTTTACGACGCTCACCGCCGCGATTACACACACTTACCTGCCTACATGTGCAGAGCTCGCAACCGAATGTCAGGGGAATCCGTCGCGAATTGCTCAGCTTCTCTCCTGCAGTTAGCGGCGGATTCTTTCATACGCTTTAATTTTGTGAAACTCGCGGCGGCAGCAGTCGGTTTAACTCGTGCACAAACGTCTTTTGTTGGTGGGAACTTTTGCCTCTTTCATGTGGGCTGAAATGAATGGCCGCGATATATGTGGCTGCATACCTGCACTGCCGCGAATATTTCTCCCTGTGCCATTTAATCCGTTTTAAACAATGTTCCGAGCAGAGAAGTATTTTCTCGGCTTTTTCGTACGGTTTTTCTTGTTCTTCAATTGGACAAGGAAGAACAAAAATGAGCGAATATTTAACGACAGACTCGGCGAATATTATATATAAGTTCAAGAGAGAATCAATGCGAGACTTTATCAATAATCTGGTCGCAGGCGCAGAGCGTCGCTGTGCAATGTGTAAACACGCAGTGCATATATATATCTCGTGTCTATTCGGTGGTGCGGTGTTATATATATAGAGGAGACTGAGTGGGACGCGCCATATGAGGCCACAATGAGGTAACAAGTGCGCGATATGTACCGAAATAATAATCGAACAATACTCCAGTTAACCGGCTGACCGCGGCTTCTCTCTCTCATCCCCCTTTCGCATCCCCGTCTGCTTAGCTTTTTTCGGCGTCAAAAAGGGGGACGGGGAGACTCTCGAGTCGAACAAAAGATATATATATATATATATATATATATGCCGGGATGAGACAGAAGCTGCGGTGTAGTTTCGGGAGGGGTGAGAGAGTGTAACTTGATTTCGATGCTACACTCTGACTTTGCGGCTTGCGAAAGTTTTCGAACGAGCTCCGAGATTTTGACAGCGACATAGATGCGCGATGCTCGTAGATTTCTCGTGTAATATTGCTGTGATGAAACTCTGCGTGACGAGTATTGAGTTAAGTGGTCAATTTAGCTGCGGCACATCTTCGTTCCCGAAATTAAAACTCAGTGGGACAGTTTGCTGCAAAATTTTCTCAGATCCGCTCATTCGGAGAACAAGTCCATCAGCCTGAATACTTTTGTTTTAAACTAATCGAATTGATTCGATTAAAATTAATCCTTTGTAAATTGTTCCGTGCACTTTTTCTAACGCAATCCAAGTGCCAACGTCCAACTCGATGAGTTAGAATCAATCTTCGTTCCTCATCAATTCCAAATCGATTCGCTCGCGCGGTAAAACCAACACACACCGCGTCTCATTAACTCGGAAACACTCGTCTACCATCATCCACCCCAAAGCCAAACAAATCCTCAGCTCTCTCTCTTCTATCTCTCGCTTTCCACTTGAAAATCCCGTAAAAAAGAGGAAGGCCATTCCTGTTTAAAAAAGCCTCGTCGCGTATCCCCACCATCGCCATCGGTGCCGAACCAAAAATAAAAACGTCCGTCTCGAGGGAAAACGACGACGATCCGACGAGGAAAAAATAAATAAAAGAGACCGCCAGCCGGTGCATCCACGAGAGACAGAGAGAGAGAGAAAGTGGCTGCCTGCATCTGTTGAGAGCACGTACCTTATACATGTGTATAGATATATAAGAGCGTAGAGAGGGTGTGATCCGGCTGTCATTGTTCATCCGCGCACACATATATATGTGTGTATGTGTGTGTTATACGAAGGGATAAATAAAAACAGGGCCGATAAAACGAGAGGGAGGCTTGTATATAATGTGCGGTGCGCGCGGACGAGGATCTAACTATCCGTGGAAAATTGACACGAGCGCTTTCGCCCGCAGCAGAGCATTTTTATTTGCGATACGAAGGGTGGGAGGGGGGGAATCGTGCGTAAAGATGTATAGCCGAGGATTTTCGAGATTATGTACTCGGCTACTGCTGCTGGATATTCATTCCGATGTGGAATCGTGTGTTATACCGTTAATTTCGTTGCGGCCGGTGTGACGCATGCTTTTTCTTGGGGGGTGAGAAGCTTTTAGCAGCGTTTGTTGCGGTGGATCGTTTGTTATTTTATCGGATAATATCGACGTGTAGGAGTATTTTACCCCTCGAAAAAAGTGTGTGATATACGGCAAATCAAAATTAAAAGTTGATAATGAAGAGTTACCGATCCTATACACATCAAGCTTTCAAACTTGGCGCGCGCATACACACACACACACACACCACAGTCGCGAAAGATTTACCCTCATATCTATAGATTCTCGTTTCGCGGTCTCTCGCTCGGCAAAGAAAAGTTGGCGAAACCGCATACACAGCCACGTCGAACTTTACCAAACAGTCTCTCCCAACTTATTGCGCTACATCATACTCAGCTATAATACGAAACTTCTTGTTATCAGCGATCGTAAAATCCAGCCGCGAGACATTAATCAAAACCTCTCAACTACGCCCTTCATCCGTCGACCAAAAGAAAAAGCAAAAACACACACACAGCTAACCTAAAAATTTACGAAACCTACATCAACCCTCTGAAAAGAGACTCGCTCAAAACCAAATGTACAGTGCACAGCCGGTGCAACCCCCCCTGCAGAAAATACTCCCACGTGTACTAAAATAAAAACCCAGATGAGAGACAAAAAAAAATTACGAGAAAGAGAGGGAAGTAGTGTAATATGGATGTATGAAGCGAGCGAGGAAGTGAGATAGGTGCATTCTCTTGGGGAGCAGCACACACACACACACACATAGAGAGAGAGAGATGTATATCCGGTGGGCCACGCGTACCGCGTGCGTCTAGTTATGGGCTACGTCACGAGCGACGACGAGGAGGACCGAAGCTGCAGCGCACACCTGCTTCCTCACAGCTGTTTCCTTTCTCTCCCTCTCTCTCTCTCTCTCTCTCTCTCTCTGCGCCTCCACTGTGCTGCATGCGTATATATATAGGACTGGTCTACGCGTGGTGCCGATACACTCGACCCCTTGGAAGAGTATATCCTCTTGTACCGCGTGTGTGCAGCGACATTGAAAATTGCGCGAGGATTTAAAAAATCCGTTGTGCGACTCGGTACATATTCCGCATGGTGAAATTTGAAAAATTACCTTTGAAGTACTTAGAAAAACACTTTATGGCAGAGGGAAATTCCTCGAAGCGAGAAAACGTTGTGAATTTAATAAATTACAAACAAACGAGCTGATTACGTACAAAAGCGCCCGCTCCTTTACCCTCTTCTGTTCTTTCACTGCTTTAAAGCCTAGGAAAATAAGAGTACCACCGCCCAACAATTACACTCTTCCATAAACATTTCGCGCTAAATTTCTCTCTCCTCGTCGAGACAATGCACCTCTTAAAGAAACACAAAAAAGGAAAAGCCAAAATTCCCTCCTCGTGCGACAAAAGTCCCGTATTAGCAATAATTGTGTAAAAGAAGAGAGTGAAAAAGAGAGTATGTATATATATATATATATGGAAGAAAAGGTCGCCGCACAAGAGGGTAAATAGTTCTCCGCTGGATAGTTCGAGCCAAGCTCTTTTCCACGTACTGCTTTATTTTTCTCTCTTCCTCCAGCTCCTTGCTTTTCAATTTTTCGTGCTGCACGACAAAGCCGACATCAACACACATATACACACACACACACACACGCACACGTTTCGACCACAAACGTGCCTTTTCCGCCAGAATGGAAACGTCTCGATTTTTCCGAGTGTTATATAGACGATTTTCCTCGAGCTTTGCTGCTGCTGCTGCTTGCTGCAGCTTTTGTGCAACTCAGCGAGGAGTTTAACTTGTCCGAGACGACTGGACAGCTGTCGGGTGACGTTTCAATGTAATTTCTTTTTTCCCTCTCTCTCTCTCTATATATAATCGAAGCAATATTTTAGGGGCTATCCCGTGCAGAAGTGCTACGACGTAATTGTGAGCGCGAAAGCGGTTTTCTCGTATACGACGCGGACGACGATTGCACCCAAACATCGGTATTTTCACGTAATGATATCGTAAAGCTTCCTGCAATTAACACTTCTTGCGCGTAAACCGGGCTAATATCGTATACCGAAAACATCGCCTAACTTTCACCACTGCACACACGCGGCAGTGAAGTGTGCCACACGCGCGTGTACTCGAAGAACGATTATACCCCGAAAAGTGCGACAAGATCGGCAATGCGTAAAACAAAAAAAAAAGTGAAATTTAAATGTCGTTCGGTGGTACAGGTGTATATATATATATAAGAGAGTATAATTGAATGGAGCGATCTTTTGGCGAAAGCCGCCACAGCAGCAGCGGTTACTTTTTGAGACGTGCGCGCAGCTGACACGAATAATCGTAATTCCCATTCGCCTGCGCGTTACAGTTACTTGCACTTGGCGAAAGAATTAATTGTCTCGTGCACGTACACGCGAGATCAGTCTTATAAGCAATTAATTTTGAACGGTTCGCGTAAGGAAAGATATTGTACGACTAGCGGAAATTTTGTGACGTTTAAGGTATTTTTCCGCGGGTTCTACGGAGGGACGCGCGCGCAATATTCCACGACCGACCAAAAGCCTTCGATATGAGATCTTATAAGCCGAGCTTTGGAGGTTCGGAGTTCCGTGGAAAAACTGCAGTCGACGCTAGCAGCAGCTATCTCGATCTCTATAAAAATACTTACGAAACGAAGCGAGACGAAAAAAAATTATTTATTTAACGCGACTTTCAATGACATATTGTTGAAATTTCAAGGTATGAGTATTTATAAATAAAAAAAGAAAAACGTTACTGACTTAAACAAATGTACAGATTTACCGCAACCCAACAAATCGAGTGGAACCTCTCAAGGGGGAAATCGCTGTAAAGCTATATATAACGTTGTGCGGACGCGTTAAGTAGGTACGGCCGACACACCTCGTGTCCAACGATATATATATATAATCGTCCACTAGTGGCCCGTAATTTTCGGATATATCCTCATGATCAGGCGCGGCCAGATCCAGGGGTCTGTACGGAACGTGAATGGAAGAAAGGAAAAAGATATCGCTCTTACCGCGCGCATTTTTCCCCGATTTTTCACCGTCTGCGGCCTCGAGAATTCTCAACGGTCCTATTAGACGCGTCCCGAAATGTTTCAAGGGGAGCCTCCTCCGCCTACCGACAAAACGGACGCCGTAAGATGCTGCGAGTGATGCCGGATGAATGGTTTACGGAGGATATCGCACAAAAGAATGGAAACGGCACGTTCATTTGTATAAGGTATTTTCGGTATAGGTGAAAAATTAAAGCTCGGGTAAATGGAAGTTTGAAATTGGTTCGGAACTCTTCGCCAGCTCTCGCGTGCAATCTATACCTAGGAAGTTTACGAAGTAGAATAATCTCGCCAGTTGAATAAATCAATAAAGTTTCGATCGGAACTTATTCCTATGGAAATATGTATATTCAGCTGACGCTATATGGCCACGAGAACTTTGAGAATTATAAGTTTCAACACTCTAATTTAACCGTGCGCATAATAAAACATACACGAAAAGGCATAAACTAACGCATTAAAAATCCCGCCTGATTTCAAACTGCTGTACACTGTAAAAAAAAAAAATAAAGCAGAAATAAATCCGTACACATAAATTCCAGTAGAATATAAATTACTAGAATTCAAAACGCTCGGCGGATTGCTGAACAAGTTTAGTATACAGGTATATAGGAAAGAGACTCGGTCTCGGGCCAACAAAAGAAAAAGGCCTAAACGAGAGAGATGGGAAGTGCGCATATATATACATGTATATATTTGTCGAACAGCCCGAGTCCCTTAATGCACACACACACACATACACCAGGTGGGTCACAGGTATACACTCGGCGGTATTTTTACCTGGCGCAGCTTTCGCCTCGCCTCCTCCTTTTTTCAATCTCTCTCCGACTGCACAAAAATGCGAGCTCACGGAGCGTGTCTTTCGAGGAAAAGCAGCGCTATTTTTAATAATACACGCCGTTCGCTTTCGTAAACGTATATATGCATATATTCGCTCCGCTTTTCGAAAGACAAAAAAAACAGAAAATAGTTTTTATTTTCCGTATGGCGACGCGCTAATTGTCCGCGTGTCACTAGCTTTTTTCTCTCTCCCGCCAGTTGCAGCGGCGCGTCGTGCACACTTTACGCGTTACTTTTCGAGCGAACTGTTGAACTGCGTTGGCGCGCGCGCGAACTTTTCCTGGCTGAAAAAGAAATTGTTATATAGGGAGAAAAACGAGTGCGTCATATACCATCGGTGCAGGTTTTCCAACACCTCGAGGCCTGTATATAAAGCCGTATATATGTATATACCTATGCTGTCATCGTATAAAACCTGCTGTCCTCTTTTAACAATAATACGTCTTTTGTAACTTATACAATGCATCTCGTTTACACACTCATAAATATATATATATCACACTATACTGGCCTATCATCATTCGCACGTGTTTACTTCCCATGCCGGGTTCCTTCGGACTCCCCTCTCTCTCTCAGCGCACACTGTCACCAAAAATAAATCCTCGAGCTGCAACGAAAAAAAAAAAGAAGGAAAAAAAAGCGTCCAGGCCCCGCCGCTCGAAAACATGTGTGCGCGCGGCGGCTAAAGCCCTGAGAAATGACTTTTCCCTCATGCGGGCCATGCTTATACATATATATACGTATATACACGTCTCACAAGCTCGAAGACTCGACTTGGACCTGCACGTATATATAGGAGGTTTGTTTTGTCGAGAACAAGGACTTGGATTCATGTGCCGAGCACCGCATGCTTCCGATTTCTCTCTCTTTCGCCTTGAAGAGACGCGCGCGCGCGTTTGTTTTTAGCTGCATGCGGTTGGCTTTGGCGAGGCCCTTATATTATACCCACTTGTTTTATTGAACTCGAGTGCAGTAATTTTATGCGCCTTTGAGGAGCTTGGATTTATTGCTCGAGTGTAATATATACCTGAACGGTTTTCTTCAACTTTTCTTCGACGTGACTTTCACCTTTTTTTTTTGTTGGGTAATTTTGCTATCAGCTCCCACTATTTAAAAGGTAAAGGTAAAAATATACCGTTTATACTCGACGGAACGATAATATTAGTTGTGCTACAACAGCAGCTCCTTTGAAGTAAATAACTCTATAGCCAGGCGACTCTTTCAAACGTCAGCGCGTGCAGCACAATTATTGTACCCTAGTGTCGAACCGAAAAATTCAGCTCTCGCCCGTATATATATATGACATAAATCTCCGGCTAGTTTACAACGTTAAAACCCACCGAAAATTTACTCTCGCCACTCTTGGCGGATACCCTAGAGAGAACGAGAGAGAGAGAGAGGGCGAGCAAAGCAGCAGCAGCAGCTCGTTAACTGCGTCCGCGGCTAAAATACGTAAACGTGGTTATAAGCAAGAGAAATTAAAAGCACTCGCACCGGCACTTTTCCCTTAACCTTCTGCATGAATCGAGCTCTTGTTCGGCTGTGATACTATACACGGAACTCGGGAAGGGAACAACGCGAGACTCTTGGAATGTACATATACATATACCGTATTATAATATACCGATTCGTAGAACTTTTTATTATGGCTCGAGTTTTTACACGTACTAAAATTCGGTGTCGTTATTATGTCACGCTGCCATTAATCAGCGATTTCTATTGACTTCAGCTGCAGCGAAAGATTAGGCGAGGAGATTTAGCTAAAAGCGCGAAACATAAAGCAGGAAGACTTCCATTCCGTCTTATAAGGGCATATGTTATACCAGTCGGCTGGTCTTGTAGATCGAGCATTATGGATGTAGACAACGAGAGGAAGGAGTAATAGTGCCAAGGGACGCACAAAAGAACATATATATATATATATATATAGAGAGAGAGATAATAGAAAGAGACAGGATGACAGATTGAGAAACAAAAACACGGTAAAATAGTATAACAGTCGTAGCGCTGGGGCCTAAAGTAAAGAGGCCGAAGGAGCAGCAGCAGCAAGAAAAAAAAAGAGGAGAATATCGCCCTCGCCGCTGCTGTAGAAACAGGCTGCACAAGAGAGAGAGAGAGAGAGAAAGATTGAGAAGGGCTGAGCAGGCCGAAAGATTCCAACAGATGGTCGCTTATATATATACGTCCGAGAGAGAGAGAGAGACCCACGTGCAAGAGAGCGGCGGCGGCGGCGGCGGCGGCGGCGCGCTACACACAAGGGCCCCGATGCGTTTTTGCGATTATGCCCCGTTCTCTTCTCCTTCTGTCTGTCTGCCCACAGGTATACGTATATATATATATATATAGGTATATGTGCTGTGTGTGTGTGTAGGATGCGCGGGGGCTCGTTACGGCTCGTAATTGCGCGGCTCTTTCGAAAAATTTCGGGGAACCCAAACCACCGGAGCGCCGCTATATTTTATATACCTACGTATAGGGGTTAGCAACACCTGTTATATCGCTGACTCTGTACCGATTTTCGACGGTGGTATACAATCACTGTAGCGACTGATTGGATGCCTATACTTTTTTTTTCTACCCAAACCCGCGTAAAAGTGAATATTTCACATACGTATATTCATATAATATACATTGTACATTCCTAAACGAAGTTTTAGCGACGTATGTTGCACATCCTTAGGTCTTCTATATCGAGTTCGAAGAAAGTGCGTGTGTGTACATATGCGGCGCGGAGCGATTAGCGCTTTCCTATTGCACACAGACGGCAGGCCTTCTTCACTCGACTCCGCGTGTGTGTGTGTATATAGTATATCTTAAAGATGTGTGAGCCGTGGGCGCGAGCGAGCGAAACATCTGTCGACAAGAGAGAAACGAGAGACGGAGAGGTAGAAAGTTGAGAAAACGAAAGGAAGGAATATACATATACATGCAACTGGCACTGCAGCACGCGAGCCAAGCCGACTGGTGTACTAGTGGGTGTTAATTGCTGGAAATTGAGCGGGAGTCGCCCAGTGGTGGTGCAGCTCTTGTTTAAGGGAAGACAATGGGCTTGATTGTGCATTCACCCGACTGCTGTACTCGCAGTGCTACATGTAACAAGAGCATCGAAAAATATTTTTAATGCCCCCAATATAGATAAGGCATATAACATTCAGAATTGTATCTTGCAGCGCACAATTTGGCTATGTGCTATGCTATAATTTGAAATGAAGCGTAGAGCGATAAAAGGAGGATTAGAATAAATTAATTCGCAGCTGGCTCATCATTCACTTAACCCCCTTCATTCACTCGATAACGCGCGAAATTGCCGCCGCACACCCGGGCCCCAAGACGTTCGGAATGAAAAAAAAATATATATATATAACAAGCCAGAAGAAGTGGAAGGAGAATAAGAAGAAGAAGCTATTGAAACACACCCATAGAATCATCTTAGGATCGAGGCTCCTTTGTGAGGGCGACGAGCTGCTGCACCCGAACCACCACCAGCAGCAGCAGCAGCAGCAGCCGGACAGAAAAAGATTCGTCTTTTGTGCAACATGTGGTAGGCACGTGCGTTTCCTCTACACACACACACACACAGGCATACACGCAGACACGCATCTGACCTAGAAGACGAGGTGCACAGCGTCACAGCCGTCGTTCCTTCTCATTTTTTTTCCCTCTTCGGCTACGGCAGCTGCGTCATGATCCTTCGTCTTTCCTTATACACACGCGGGGTCAATGGAATTTCTCTGCCTCTCTCTTTATCTTTTCAGCCCCTCTGGATCCCCTATATACGTATTATGGGGGAGAAGCTTGGATATATCCGCCCGCGAGTGATTTTTCGATTTATGCTTCGATTTTTTTCCCGTTACTTTTTGGCCTTTTTTTTTCGAAAAATCGCCGCTCGACAACTGCTGTGCGTTATGTATGTATAGGAGATCGGAAGAGGTCAGTTCTTTTTTTGGGGGGAGCGGGAGGAACGATCTATAGCTTCCGTTTCTTTATTGGCATCTTTGATTCGGCATTTCTTGTTTTCGGTGGATTTTGAAATAGATGCGATGGTGATTTATGTGTAAACAAGCCGTATTTTACTGTGGATTTCGAGTCGTTAATAGTCATAAAGGAGAGTCTTGCGTCAATTACGTGGACGGTATTTTTTCCTTAGTCTAGGGTAGACGGCAATAAAGATTATGAAAATAAATGTCTCGCGGAACACGTCGCATGCGGGTATCATCAATAAAGCAGTAGTTACACACTCAATTTCAAGTAGGTGAGATTTATCGCGTCGTTTGTCGTTCATTGGCTTTCCATTATATACATAAATCGAATAAACAATTAAAACAACGACGATTGCATCCACGTTAATCTTCCAATTGGCAAAAGCACGATTCTCGGATTAACGAATCCCACGCTGTTCGCCAAAAATCGGTCGCAACAAAGAATCCCTTCACCGTGACAGACTTAAAGGTATTGTATATGTACGCGCAAAACTATGCAAAGTGCGCGCGGCGGAAACGAATCGCTCCTTTATTTTCACGTGTCACCGCGGGTTCGCCGCATTAAAAGAAAAAAAAATAAATAACACCGAGTCCCGCCGGTGCACACAGAGAGAGAGAGAGAGAGAGAGAGGAACTTCCTGCCGCTTCTTTGAGAAAACGGGATAAAGGTATTTTGATTCAGCGATTCCTGCCTACGATCTTACAACCCCAAAAGAAATCCCACCGCTCATTGTACCTTATACGTACATATACGACGTCTTTTTTATGTTATTCTTCTCTCTATTTTCCGGTCTCTAGGTTCTTTTTTTATTTTCTACTCCTTTTGGCCATTCGATGTTTTCGCCAGCTTCTTGTTTCAAGTGCTTTTTAAGGGATCTGCGTTCTCGCTCCATTTTTTACTTAATTTTTATAATGTACCATTTTTATATCATATTGAAATTTTTGAAAATAATTGTACCGAACTGTCTTAATCATTGCACTTGTCTTATTTCTGTTTGTTCTAAATATTATAAAAATAAAAAAAAAATAAAAAATCAGAAATATAAGCGCAAAACTTTTTATTCTACAATTTATTCGTTTCTTTTCAAATAACGTCTGTTGGAAGTAAGCGATGCCAATTATATCATTCTCGCGAAAAAAAAAGGAATCACTTTTCAAGCCAAACGTCGTCAACGAAAACAAAAAAAAAATAACCAAAACGAATAGCCAGTTCTACTAATTGACACGTCCCAACTCCCCGATAAGTATTCCAAGCGCGTACAAACCGAAGAAGAAGCAAGCAAGCAAGAGAAGAAAAAAAAACAAAAGTTCGAAGCTCCTAGTAAGAGAGGTGCACCAGCACCAGCAGCAGCAGCAGCAGCAGCACAATACGCGCCAGCAGCGGCTATACATAATTTATTATCCAGGCTTTTTCTGATTTCCCTCACAATGGAGAGCGATTCTCTATACTCGCGTGCTGCATCTTCATATATGCATGTGCGCATGCAAGAGCCTCCATTCTTCTCTGGTGCTGTTCGGGCGCCAAGACTTTTACTTCGAGGCCAAAGCCCCATGAAGCTGCTGCTCTCTCCTCTTTTTTTCTTCTCTCTCTCTCGCTCTCGCTCTCCTCGAGAGCCGTGTATATATACCAGCGGACAATAATTTCGTCGACGGAGGAGAGCTGGCGAAGCTCGGGACGTATCTCGTAGGAGCCAAGCTGCGAACTTCCGAGCCAAGTCGGTTAGCTTAGAATCTACAGCGAGAGACGCCGATCTCTCAGCCGCGCTTGTTCTCTACCGCCTGAAGATCCGCATAGTGTTTTTCGAGAGACGAGTTTTTGCTGTCCCCGTTGGAATTGAAAATATCGTGCCGGCTTAGCTGCGGATGTTTCCTGGCTCGCATTCCCTTGTTTTCCAAGTTCGCCGCTCTACTTAAGATTGTTCACGACACGATTCATCGGCGAATCAAAAGTCAAACTGTAGCGATATCGTTGAAAAATGCGTCCCCGAGTATCGAGTGAAAAATTTAATAATCGTGCACCGCACGCAAGTGTGCGAGTTCTCTGCGAATGTGGGGCCGGGACAGGCAATTTGTCATCTGTATACATGTATATGTAGGGAGAAATTTTTGATTTCAAAGGAGGCGGCGCGGACGCTCAAAGTCTATTCGACGGGGCTAATTTTACGGTCAGGGCGTATAATGAAATTTATGGCCCGTGGTATATATGTAATGTGTGCTTGATCGACAATGCGCTCTTGCATATTAGGGAGCGAGAGAGGAGAAGAAAAAAATATATTCAAAGAAAGATCAAGTGGCTCGTATCGGACTGCATAAACATCGTAATTTTCTGTAGTGCAGCCACGATGAGTGCAATACACACGCACTCGCGATAAGTGCACTCTCTTTTCTATGGAAGATATTTTGCGCGGTGTGACCAACGCTCAAAGTATTGCATACCGTCATTTTTGTCACGTATTACCAAAGAATTACTCTTTTTTTCTTTGTAATCTCGTACGAAACGTCGCGAAAAAAAGAAAAGAAACACATTGATGTTCCGTGCGAATAACGCATCTCTGAAAAAAAAAAACATTTAGATCCCGTCCCACAATGCAGCAGCTCGTTCCATTTCTCTTTATATACGTATATACACAAGGCTTTGTCTCCCTCGCGGCATCAGCGGCACTCGCGCGCAGTTCCATTTTCCTCGGGCGTACGACGCTCATTGGCGCGTCGACGTTCTCAAAAGCGAAATTAATTTCATACTGTCGCGGCTCATGTGCGCCGTCAGCCTCGTAGCGCACAATGACGGACCAACTCTCTCTCTCTCATTCGTCCCTTTTCTGCTGGACGCCACATTAATTTACTCTTTCCTATATATACACACACACAGAGAGACATATCACGCTTCTCCTCTTCCCCTTTAACAGCCGAGGCGTCGTACATGTGTCCGACGAGAGTCGATCATCGCATCAGATGCGTCACGTATATCATATATCGTTGTGGCTTCAATTTTGACGCTTCTATAATCTTCGTACAAATTGCTTTTCAATACGATGTGACGTCTATATTATAATCCTTTATCGTCTAGCTGCACATTTTGTATTGATCTAATAATAAGAAATTATCGATTTATTCTGTGCAAATGATAAATACATATATATAGCGAAGTTAGTAAATAAGAAAGTTTTAATAAAGCATTAAACTATATACGGAGCTTTTAATAAATCGATCAACGTGCAGATTAAGTATTAATTAAGGCCGCACTCGATCCGACGATTTATCAACATTCACCACAAATCAATCCATGCATGCATACACTTTATATCGATATACATAAAAGCCAAACTGCAATGTTAAACTTGACATAAAAAAACATTCGCCAGCGTGTGCGTTTAACAAATTTAATCGTGTATAACTTTTGTATTTAAAAAAAAAAAAAAAAATCCATTGTAAACAATATCGTTGCTCGAGCTCTCGGTGCACCTTACCTTCCCATCAAAAACGCCCCTCGCATTCTGCGCAACCATCGTGAAAATCTAGGGGGTTGTGCAGAGATCGTATATACAGCAGGGATGGGGTAGATATATATATATACATATACAGTATCAATAGCTCGTTAAACGCATCGGGGGACGATTATACACGTTCACTCATTGGCTCTCTTCCATATACTCCCGCGGTCTGCACTCGAGGCCTCTAAAATTTATTTAAAGCTCTCCCTCGAGTCATAGGGGCGATGAGAACCCACACACACACACACACATGCATGTGGAAACGTTTAAAAGCCCCCGCGTGAGCTGCACTTGTTGTTTTCCGTGTTGCTTTGGCTTTATGCGGCGAGCAGCATCGACGCCGGCAGAGAAGCCGTGCGAATGTCGCGCGCGGGCGAATTATGTATGTGTGTGTGTATACGGGAGGAACGGAGGGAGCGAGAAAGGGGTTTTTAACTTGCTGACGATATATATATATATACACGGCGAAGTTAACAGTTTTTGTAATTGCCGCGTCGCTTTGTGTGTGCGTGTGTGTGTATTGTGGCCACCGCATTCAATTCAATGAGACCGATGCTACTGCAGGGCCCCTGTTTTCAATTTGTTCCTTCTCTGCTGCGCGATTGTTCACCTTCGCGCGTGTGTGTGTGTGTGTTTTACGCCTCTTTTTGCACGGCGGCTTATCGTTCTTGTGGTTTCGCGTGATACATAAGATTACACACATATATATACATGCGTGTCATGTAGTTTTTTTTTTTTTAATGTAAATACATCAGTTCTGGTTATTCGCATTATTCCAGTTCCCATGAATTAAGCGCGATGATATCTTTCGGCGATCTCTTTATCGGTCGTGCGCAATTTTTATATTCGATTCATCTCTCATTTATTAATTAACCGCGATCTCGTCAAACGATAAAAATGTGCATAATTAATCAAACTCACGTCTTCGTACAATATAATTACGAACATAAAAAAAAGAAGTGTAGCATATACAATCACGTTTATCTCTACGACGTAAAATCACATATCGTTGCCCCAGAAAAAAAAAGACGCATAACGCAACTGCGCACTACACGCTGGTGTAAAGCAAAAAAAAAAAACATAAATACATCCAATTCCCGCGACGCTGTGCACTTTTCCGTCTCGATCCTCTGCAGCAGTCGAGTGTATATATACTCACGCATATACACGTGCGCGCGATTAAACTTGCAACTCTTCTCTATATCCATCCTCTGTTTTTTTTTTTTCCTTCAACTACATTTTGTTTTGTCTCGCGCACGAGCTTTTGATAAGTCGCGCGCGTGCGTATAGAGTGTGTATTATATGCATTTCTTTCCCTCTCTCTAGGGGCAGAGGATAGGGCCGCGTGTGCGCATATAGCCTTGCAGTCCCACGGTATATATAGACTCCGAAACGGAACACTGTTACATAGTGATGTGCCTGTATGTATAGTCTTTGCGTGTGTGCACTGTGTGAATGCTCGCGTGAATGGATTCGATTAAGGACGTTCGCGCGCTGCTTCTCTTCTTTTTCTCTCTCTCCGTCTCTCCTTTTTTTTTTATCTGCACTACTGGCTTAATTTCTGTGGGAATGTCGGCTCGCGTTTTGTTGGCTTATGTATAATATGTTCAGCGTGTAACAGATTTTTTCACAGTTCGATCTTCTAACGAAAGAAATACCCATCGAAACAGTCTCGTTAAATCGTTCAAAATCCGTATCGGTTGCAGGTGAAACACAATTTTTTTTACATTTGAATCGTGAAAAGCAATCCCGTATAACAAGTCGGTCTCCGCGAATATCGCGCGACTTCGCAAAATGTATGTAGTCGGCAGCGCAAAAAAGGTCGGATCGAGCCAACGAATTCGCCGCAGCAAATTAGCACCGCGTCGAACGAGCACGGACGCGGCGAACAAATATCCCTGTATATACACAAACGACTATTCGCGCCTCATAAATAACGCATGATACGACACTCGCTTGAATATTTACGAGCTCGGCTCCCACTATAATATCCTCCCCCGCGCATTCTTAAAACAAACCCAAACCCATCCCCTAATGACTCGCGCGCGCTCCTTCTCCAAATAAACCAAGAAAGGCGCGCGCGCCGAGAAAGAACAAAAAAAAAGGTTATATAGGGAACTAGGTATATTCCCCCTCGTGAGAGAGAGAGAAAAAAGAGAATGGGAAGTAGGGAGCACTTCCAGGATCTTTGCTCTTTCTCTTCGAGTCGTGAATAGTCGAGAGCACGGGATGTATATATATAGTTGGCGTGTGTACGCACGGCCACGTGGGAAATCCTCGGGCACGAAATCCCAGATCTGTCGCCTTTCACTGTCCGTTTCCGCGAATAACGAAAAGCCGCTTATCGCTCTCGCGCCAGATATTCTACGTCGCTTCATCTCCTTCTCTACTTCTTCTCCCCCCTCCTATCTCTCTCTCTCTCTCTCGTTCTCTTTTTTTCGTGAATGGGGAAAAAGCGATCGGTTCTTTTCTGCTTTCTTTTTTGTAAGGGATGAGGGAGTAAAGCGTTGCGTTAATGCAGGAATCTTGCAGGGACTGAAACGAGGAGCTTAGTTTCGAGCGATTCGCGATTATCGCTGAAAACTGTTGGCGATGAGAGGAATTACATGTTTTGCGTAGGGAATCAAGCGATTGATTTGCAAAAGTAAACGCATTCTTTTTCGTTCACGTGAAGTAGTTGCAACATTTATATGGAAAAAATCGTCCGAGCGTCGATGTTTAAGTAATTGAAATTATTTTAACAATTACAATCGCACTGATTAATATTGCATACATTTTTCTTCTATTTCTAACACCTCAACGATGAACGATTATTATTTTCTCAACCTTTCGATTCCAATGAAAATCCTTGCTTTTCCAGCGGCAAAATACACGCGAGAAAATCAACTCGCGCTAAAATTACACACTCTCGCCATCTCGTGTCAAAAAACCAACCCAAACACTAACACACCAGAGTCCACTGAAAATATAAAAGAAAACTCGAGAGCGATGCATATAAAATCGGTGGGTCTCCAAAAGCTCTGCTGTAGCTCTCGTGCCCAAGCCCGATCAAGATTTGCATTGCTGATCCAATCAATTCCGCAGCGTTTCGCGCCCACTCCCTCCCCACCCCGATCCACGCACATATTGACGAGGGCTCACCGCTGCAGGCTATACGCTTAATTTGCATGGGTGGCAATAGGAGGGGGGACGCTATGGCCGATTCATCCCAGCCTTCTGTATATCGAGTGTCATTTAAAGCGGGATTAATCGCGGGGGATCGGTGATACAGGTGCTGCTGCTGCTGCTGCTGCGCTCGATATGTAATGCCTACATAATGACCCCCCCCCTTGATTGTGCGTGTGTGTGCGCGCACGATATCTCCCTAATATCGTTTTGATAATCATCGGCTATACGACGACTCAATGCGGATCGTGAACGCATTGTCACTGTCCCGTTTATGGCTGCTGTGCTGCGGGGAAAATGTCTTAATAATAATCGGAGTGGATCGTGCGGAAAAATTAAACGGCTCTTATACGACCGTTCCGAGGCCTTGATAAATGACACTTTTCAATGGAATTCAGCAGATTTAATCGAATGTATCGCTACTTTGAGTTCGTGAGTCTGTCGTCAATACGCATTCGTCGAAAAGTTTATTTCAGTCCGAATGAAGAATTGAACCGCCAAAGCATTGACACAAACCAAAAAAAAAAGAAGGATTTTCCCCAACTTATCGTATCACTCTTAGAATCTGTCCTAATATATATATACCAAAAGGGACTGACATCAAATGCACAAAGCATCTGGAAATTCAAGTCGCGCAATCTCTCAGAACCAGGTTATACACGCACTTGTACGAAGGTATAAACGCGGCGCTTCGCGAAAATTACCATACGAGGTTTTGGCCTCCGCGTTTATAGCCCGAGATTGTACTTGAAGCTCCTGCTCGAGATCCTTATAGGTATACGCAGTAATTGCGATTCGAGTCGAGAGAGCAGGGAGTTGGCCCAAGCTAGTATAATGTGTGTACTGCAGCATGGGGAACCAGTGCTTTAATTAAAGGGCAATTAAGGATTCGCGCGCGCGCACTTGCCAACGACGAACTAATAAGACCGCTGCATGCGCGGCCTTGTTTCGCCTCGGCGCTCTCTGTGTATAATATGATATACAACGTATAATGTCGAATAATAAATTTGTTATATCGTCTCGCGAATTAGATTGGAATTTTTTGTACGTTCGTTTTGATGGCGTTGAAATCATCAATGAGGTGCACATGTATGTTGCAAGAAAGCTGTCGTTTAGAATATTCGGTTTGTCGCGATGCTGATTGAATTAGGGCAATGATTTGATCATGCTAATTAAGGTATTACTTACACATAATATTCTATCAAACGTTTATATAAACATTATTAAACAGTAGATTTTCGTACTTATGAGCAAGCTTCAAAGTCTATTGATTCTTTATTTGTAAAGGTAAATTAAATACACCATAATTTCTCTAAATTTTTATTATTTGCTATAATGCAAAGTTTTTAAGTTAAAATATCGATATACTTGAAATCAATATTCGCAGTAAGTGCTTCTCTTACATTGTGTGAAATTTTGAATGAAGGCGTTTATTACGTTCCGCTCAAATGTCATGCTTCTTAAATAAAACAAACTATAAAATTTTATTTTCAATTTATTGCAAATCTAAATTAACATTATTTATTTGAATGAAAATTTTTGAAAATGTGCTTAATAAACTATATTCTTTTATTCAATAGTATAACTATTACTATAAGCATCCAAAGGCGAAATTTAGCATTCAATAGTGAAAGTGTTTTAATATCTTCAATAACAAAAAATATCAAGGAGGATGAACGACCGTATCAAGTCGGACTTTTTTCCAATAAGCCTTCGCAACAGGAAATTATGTTTAAAAGTATAATCCAAGACATTCCTACTGTTTCAATTGATTTCGAAAACTTTAATTTTATGAATAACAATACATTTCCACAGTCACTGTTATTTACAAATTCGACGAAACATGTGTCATTGTTTTTAATCGTGTGGTCTGAAAGTATTAAATTTAGAAAATTACATAAATTTCTAGATTTTTTTGTTAAAATTCCATCCAAGTATCCGCGACCAAAATGTTTAGTGGTATTATGCGTAAATAATACGTCTAATGAAGATATTGAATTTGTACTTTATTATGCCTGGTTGAAGAAATTTTTAGATTTCACAATAATTAAAATTACCAGAGATGTCAAGTTGAATAAGCCAACAGCATTATTGCACATGTATAATCCATTTTTCGATGTCTACAGCGTATTGGATTTCGATGTTCAAACTAAAATTTTTCCTGACAAACTATTAAAAGGAAATAGTTATAGACTCAAAGTGCCAGTACTTCAATACTACCCTCACATATTTATAATAAAGGATAATAGTACAAAAATGAATAAAATCGGTGGCACCTATTTACCCTTGATGAATCTTGTGGTAGAACACCTAAATTTTTCATACGAAATGACTACGTATCAAGACAGTATAACAAGTAAGGACTTTTTTAAAGACGTATTCAGTAAACTTGATAACGGAAAACTAAATATGATGGTGCAGCCGTATTTCGCTGGAAAGGCAAAGTATCTTACAATTGACATTGGATGGGTTAGAGAAAACGTAGTTGCTATAGTACCAATTATACCAATTAGAGGCTTATATATTTCTTTAGACGTATTTATTTACATATATCTTATTCCCTTAATTATTTGGACATTAAATATTTTACTAAATACACATAATAATAATCAGAAAAAAATAAGTTTACTAAATGTTTTTGAAATTCTTTTTGGAATATCAGTAATTCATACACAAAATTTTGGCAAACGAATCGTTGTGTTTCTTATTACCACTTTATCTTTAATATATTCTATCACTTTTTATTTGAAGCTTATGGATATCACATTAACAGAAAGTCAAGTATCGTTTGATACTTTTGAAGCATTAAATAAATCGCAAATAAAAATTTATTTAATTGATAGTGCGCATGATATTGTTTTTAATAACCATCCAGATCCATGTATGCAAAGTATAAATTTGAAGGTAATAGAAACAAGAAATAAGAACGAGTGTGGAGATATATTACGTGCAACTAAATATGCAATTTGCATATATACTTTTAAAGTAGCGAAGGAGTATGTACAAAAGTATCGAACCATTAATGGAAAGCCGATAGCAAAAATCGCTAAGCCTATATTCCTCTCTGCCCCCTGGGTGCATTATTTTGAAAAAAATTCTGTATATATCGAAAAATTTAATCATATTCAGCAGAAGATTTTTGAATCTGGAATTTCCAAAGCCGTTATTAATATAATGGAAGTCGAAAATTCAATAGACAATGAATCAGAGGAAACGGATCACAATAACTCACTATTCCGCATGACTTTAATTATAGCGTTTGGTCACATAGCATCCATTGTAATTTTCTTAATTGAACTATTGATTGGCAATACAATTATAGATCGCTCCAATGTTATACAATTGAAAAAATAGTGATTTATAATATACCTACTATATTATGGAATTGAGCGATCGGCATTTCTGCCAGTGTGGACTTACACTCGCACCCTTTATTTTCTCTTCCTCGTCGTTTCACGTACTCACGTTATTCTCTCCTTCGCTTGGCCATCGGATTCTGTACGGAAAATATCACGAAGAATTCTACAAAAATTAATTTATTTCTGTATTAAATCCTAAAGTTGTGTACGAAAAGTGTTTACAAGAATATATATTAGTTTCATTTTCCTCTCCTATTTTATTCTCCAGCCTCAAAACATCCAACAATATTAAATATTACTAATATTATTATGATGTGTACGCATTAATTAAATTTAATTTATATTCAAATTTTAATTTTAATATTTTTTATAATTTATACTGTATAAATATTATTTATAATTTATATTTATATTACTTTTATTATTTATATTATATATATATAATTTATCGGATAGTGTCAACCCCCTTTTTGCACACCGATATAATCTGGGTCTATCGTGATGAATAAATATTGTCGCAAGCAGAACTTATATTAGATTCCCAATTTTCCCGAAAAACACTCGTGTCAGCTGTGCGATCGCCATTAAAACGTCGAGTCCGAACCTACGTATACCGCACGCTGCGCACTTGTCATCATAAAACACCGGCAGCGCAAGTGTGTTATTCCATTAACTCGCGCCACATAATCGACAGAACCACGCGCTCATATGCATACCACTCGTATATATACGAGTACTATTATAAATATACGAAGCTCGAAAAAGTCCATAAGTCGCCGCGCGAGCGTCTAATAAAAACACCGCGCGCAAAAGCGCAGGGGACGTATCATAAGTCGTTCATCCCAACTTTTTTTTGCTCTCCCTTTCCCGCATGGGGAAAATCGCCGTATTTCACGCGCGCCAAACTCACTCGCCCTCGACACTTTCTGCATCCCATATGTGACTCGAGGGCGAAAAGTTGTATATGGTAATTCGAGACGACGCATCCCCCCCCCCCCTTTTCTTCCCTCTCTCTTTCTGATACAGTGACACTTCATCTCGAGCTCGCAGTTTCGGTACCACGGCTATTACTTTGCTGTCTGTAATAGAGAGTTTTAGGGCGGGACACGATAGTTTCGAGTGATCCAATCGCTTTTTTTTTCATCTCGAGATGCGGATGCTCGACTCTTATTTTTAATGAATTTTTAGTAGTCCTTACAAGCATCAGAAAGCCTTTATTAAACCGTTACAAATAATTTATTTTCGACAATGTCAGACTACGAGCGAATATGAAAAAAAAAATTTTTTTTATTTAATAACAAGCTTATTTATACCCTTATGTGCAAGTCTCTGACGAAAGAAATTTTTGCCTTTTGCAGAGTCGCCAATTCGCCGCAAACACTGATGATATCACCGGGCAGACTGAGCGAGCAGGCGCTCCTCAAGCTTCTGGTCGAGCTATCGCTCTCGATCCTGGTGGTCCTTGCGCACTTTGCCAGCGAGTCGCCCAGGACACTGCCCTCGACCATATCCGCAAAGCCAGCCTGTGTACTAGCCGCTGCCTACACAGCCGCCACCCTCGTCTCGGTAAGCGGAGTTAGTATTCTTTGTTTTTTGTTTTGGTTTTGTTTTTTTTTATTCTTTTCATCCTTCGTTCTTTCCATATTCCCCTGAGCTTTCGCTCGACTCGTTACGCAATGCATAATATGATCCTTTACGATAGCGCGTAAGATTTGTAATAGACAAACGTTTAGTCGCTTAAACGGCCAACGATAAATTTCCTACTAGAGTTCCCACTGCAGCACAGACATAAGGTAATATAGAACAGAGCGCGTAGTGGCACTTTCCGGAAGATTTCATTCCTTTTACGGCGCGTACGTGTCTTACGCGTCTGCGTGTGCAGTCCAAGTGAAGGAGAGGGAGAGGGAGAGAGAGAGAGAGCACACCTGCGAAGGTCCAGTTCTCTCGTTCGTTTCTCTCTCCCTTTCGGGCCACCTGCCACGTTTGCTCACCGCGCGCTGCACAATGCCTCGCGTCTTTTGCCGGCGAGAGGAGTGAGAGAGGCCGAGAAGGAGGAAGGAAGAAAAAAAAGTCATATATATATAAAACGCGTGCATTTAGAACTTTAAAAGCACATCCTGCCTCTCCTCCGCTCTTTCTTCTCGCTTTCCGCGCGCGCGCTCGCTTCGCGTCGGGAACGACTATACGCCATAGACGGAGGGAAAAAGAGAGACTCGGACGTGCAGTTAAAGATTCGCCGATAAATTACAAGGCATCGGATGGAGGTTGGAAAAATTCTAGTTGCATTGTGTGCGCTTTTTTTTTTTTTTTTCTTCAAAAACTAAGTGGTAGCTGTAACTTTGTTTGACGTGAAACCCCGTGTATACATAGCTTATTATTGTTAACAATGACGTTTTCCTGGATAAAATAATAATACCTAATATAGGTAAAATGCTATATAAAAGTCTGTAAAAGCTACCCTATCTTTATTTCCGAATTAATCATTATTCGAAATTTGTTTCTAAATCCACTCCCCAACTGCTAAATTCACCGCACTAACTCTAACTCATTCGTCTTACCTCGTACAATTTACAGAGTCCCTTCCTGAATCCGGCACGCGCTCTGGGTCCAGCGTTCGTGATGAACAAATGGGACAACCACTGGGTCTACTGGATCGGACCGATCGCCGGTGGCACCATAGCCGCCCTCCTCCACGAGTACGTCCTGAGCAACAATCGCCGCGGTAGGAGTCCGCGCGACCTCGACGACGGCGACAACTCGTCGATGCGCTCCGACGACGAGACCTACGACGACCTCGACAAGAACGGCGCGCCCAAATTCCCCGGTGCCTACGCCACTTATCGTCCGGTCGCGGGTGGCGCCTCCATCTACGGACCACCGCCAACTGCCCTCGAACGCGTCGAGTCCATCTACGGCGGCACCAAGTCCCTCTACTGCAAGAGCCCACCCCTGACGAGAGCCAATCTCAACCGATCGCAGAGCGTCTACGCGAAATCGACTTCGGGTACGGCCAGGGACGGCCTGATCATACCTAAACCCGGACCCCTGCTCCCAGCCCAAAGTCTCTATCCCATCCGCTTGAGCTCGATGACCCCTCAGAGCAGCCTCCGCGACACGGCGTCGAGTGGTCCGCAGCAGCAGCAGCAGCAGCAGCAGCAGCAGCAGCAACAACAGCAGCAGCAGCAACAGGCCAACGGTCAACCACCCCAGGCCTCCCAGAACCACAACAGCACCAACCAGAACATGCAGAACCAGCTGCAGCAGTGCACCCAGAACATCTACGGCATCCGCGGCATCACCACCAGCCTCAGCACCCGCGACAACATCTACGGCCACTTGGGTACCCGCGAGAACGGCAGCCTGTCCACCAGTCCCAACATCTACGCCCGAGCCCCGGCACCACCGCCCTCCAACCACGGACCCCCGGGCCAGCAGCAGCAGCAGCAGCAGCAGCAAGGCCAGAGCGTGCCCACCCGAGAGAACGGCCAGGTGCCGAATCCCAACCAGGTGTCGCCCCATCCGAGCCAAGTGGCGAGCGCGGCCCAGGACAACGGAGCCAGACGCACCGTCGACAGGCCGGAGAGCGTCTACGGCCACATGAGACGGGGCGACGACTCGGCCTACGGCAGCTATCAGAGCTCGACGCGCGGCACTTACGGCAAGACACCTGGACCACCGCCACCCGGACCGCCGCCCCACGGCTATCAGGGCCGCATGAGCCAGGGTGGCTCGCTACAGGCCAATCCTGGACAGCAGCAGCAGCAGACCGGCACCTACCAGAGGCACTCGCCGAATCCGCCCCAGTACTGATGACGCGCCCTCAACATCACCGAGAGTCTCTCGGCTGATAACGTGTTGAGCAACGGCAATCGTTACACCGCGGCCTGTCCCCTGCACTACGGGGAGTCGCGGTATCTGCTGCATTGACGACCGATCGAGCGCGATATGCTGAACTGTTGATAATGTGCACGGTTACTATGGCCAAGAGTGGATTCGGGATCGGCGGCACTTTTCATCGGTGCTGTTTGGTATAAATAAGCGAAAATTGTGTTCACCGATCTGGATGTTGAAACCGCGGCTCGCGAGATTCGTTTGTGCATTCGTGCCTCGGGCTCTGGTTGTACTCAAGTATTCATCGGATAGTTGAAGACTCGGAACTCGGAATGTCCAACCGATTTGCAGAAAATTCTGAGATCCTTGATATAGCGCGCTTGTGATTGGTTTTGGTGAATGAGAAAATTGTGGAATGAGTATGGGTGTCGAGAGCAGCGCATCTTAAAAGTTTGTGCCCGCGGATTATTTCTCTCTGCTTGTGGATATACGATAAACAATTGAATCCTTGAGCACCATGTGCTCCACTTACTTAATCGAAAGTTATCTTTTATGCAACGATAAGCCTGGCTCACGAAATTTTGTTTGATTACAATTCTTTTTACTAAAAAATAAATATTCCTGTATAATTTAAAAATTACAGCTAGATGAGGTATCGTTATCTCGCTTCTTTTTCGCAGAAGTTAACCATGGGATCGAAAACCAGTGACAGAATTATAAGCGGCTGTAATGTTATATTGTACAAGATTCAATTAGGAGAACATTGATTAATTGTGTACATCTGTGTATAATAGGCGTGAGAATGAATCATGAATTGTTCTCGCTGCGACGATTCTTTCGGTATCGTTTTCACAGAAATGAATGAAAAATCATTTTTCTATAACAAACGTTTGTATTTACGGAAATTGAAGAAATATTTTTGTCAAAAATATTGAACTCTTAGAAATCACATACTTTCAATTATTCGCATACTCATCAGAGAAATCTGAATCTTGATTTGATGATTTTTTTAACATCTATGGTATTTCATTTCTTGCATTTGACAAAAGTATTATTTTCGAATACGAATACACAATAAGAAAAGGTTACTGATAATAATAATATATAATGAAATATTGAATGAAAAATGATTGTTAAAGTGAATGCGTGAGGTTTAAACGAATTATACTTATGAAATTATAATGTAATATATACTGTGTATTTTCATAGGGGTAATTAGTTTCCAGAGTGAAGCATTTATGTATAAAGAATGATTGATTTGTGTAAACAGATTTTGTACAGTCGTAATAGGTCTTAGATTTTTTAATTAAAACATCGTTTTCTCATCTACATTTCTTGCCATAATATCATCTATAGTTTTAGCTGAAGACTGCCATTAAACCAAAGTGTGATATGTATACTGGACTTACCTATATACATTTTTTCTGGACCAAAATCGGTTCCGAACTTTTTGTATTTTAGTACAATGAACACAAATACAGTACAGTGTAAAATTTCATTTTCGATTTACAATCGCATACCTATATTAAGAAGAAAAACTCAAATTTTACGTTATTTTATGTAAATTTTATTTTCGGTTGTACGTATAAAATCGAAATTAATCAATAAAAAGAAAACGATAATTATTAGTCAAAATAATAATGATAAGCATTAGGTTTATATCAATAATGAAAGACTAAAGAGTTAGGGTTCTGTATGTATATATATATATATGTATCTGTATCAGCATTTGTATTTATTACTTTAAATATTTAGTTAATAAATTTTTTAGTGCTAAGCGTTTATGTTGCATGTTTATGTATAACGTGCATAAATTAAAAGACAATAAAAACAGTTATAAATGTATATAAAATGAGTTTTTTCTTGCATCCATTGTACTTGTATGATTCCTATTTTAATATGCCTACTGTGCATATAACACATGTTCATGTGTTTATACATGAACTGTACTTTTACAATCACAAATTTTTTGTATTTATTATTGTGAAAAAAATGTAAAGAAAATAGATTTTCAGAAATTCAATTTTTAACATAAAATACTTATATTGAATACTAATTGTTCATAATGTAACAGTTAAAATATCATATTAAACATCTGTTTAACATATGCTCGTCACTCAATGTAGTGCATTAGAGTAACGTTTTCAAAAATTCTTCAATTATTTATGAAAACGTTAAAGGTTTATTATCAATAAAATGAATTTACAGCTAGAGAGCTTTTTAATTCGATTGTATAAATTCAATTATGTAGTTATAACTTTTCTACATTTTGAAATATCCAAGATAATCGCGGATTCTGAAAATTATTCGATTTGTATTTTAAATTATAAATCGTGAATGAATGAATGAATAAGTAGCGTTTTTTATTGGGTAAATAGAGAATGAAACAAAAAATTTGGTGGTGACATCTGCGGATCTTCTCTGGGACTTTCAATTTAACTTTCCATTCCCTCTTATGGTAAAAGTACTAAAACGTTTCAATCTACCAGATTGACCTTTGATAATAAGAGATGAAAGTAAATTTACCTATTGGTAATTGTAAAATGGTATGACAAGCCAAATTTAAGAATTCCTATTCTTAGTTATTATATTACACATTAAATTATTCATTAATGCATTCTTATATCAGATTGAATAATTAAAAATTGCACCTAATAAAATCATTACGAATAAATTCATTTTTAAGAACTGGTGTTTACTATTAAGATTACTGTGTCATTTTTCGGATTGCGTTGACAAAAACTGAATAATAGAAAGAAAGATCATCAAGAAGATTTCTATAATTATGTACTTATACCCCTTTCTGTAAAAAACACATGCCATCTTTTAGTGACAAGAGCAAGATTTTGTTTCCATGAGTAAGTATATTAATTTATCAATTTGGCCTTTCCTCTTCTAACTTGGTTTAATGAAGATCTGAGTCTTTTTGCTCTCATCAAATGAAGATAAATATCAATTCACAATGGCTTTTAAGAAATTTTAGGGTAATTGCATATCTTTTTAGATCCACCGTATTGAGTATAGCTTACTCCTATCTTTATGTTAAATAGAATTTAGGGTGACAGTTATATTAAATTAGTTTAAAATATGTGCATTATATAAAGAAAATAATACGAATATATTACTCTCAGGATTTATATTAACTGTATATTTTACACACAAAGAATGCACATCAATTATTTGATGAATAAGTATCTATAGATTATAAACAACTGCAACTATTTGTACAAAGAAATATAAAAATGTACTTATTACATTTATATGAAATAGAAATATTATAGACTTTATATCAACAATATAAATACCTAAATTGTTGATATGAAAGTTTAAGAACTCCGAATTATCTATACCTATAGGCCGCGAAAAAAGTTCGCGAACGCGGATATACTTGCCTCACCAGTCATCAACTTCTAAAATGTTTCATCTCGTCGTGATCTCCAATTTTGGAGCTCTCAATCCAATCCAGCAGCATATATGCGTTATAGCTCAGATAAAATTACTCCATTTTTAGACAGATAGCAACAAAGTATTCATTTATTGTAAATTACTGCAGTACAGTGTGTTATCTATATTCAGCTATTTTTGTTGATCTAACCAAGATCTAACCTTTTTCCAACATTGAATGTGTGTATATCGTACCTCCCCCTCTAGTCTCCTCTGCCTGCGTTTTTTATACACATATATTTATGCATATTCTGCGCGCGTTATATACTGGCTGGCTGCCGCTGCTTCGCTGTACAAGACCGTCCTGTGGCCGCGCGCGAGAGAGAGCCGGAAATCCGCCGGTACGCGTGTTTTCTCGCTCTCCTCTCTCTCGTACTCACGGCGCGCGTATGGTCTCTTTACTCTTACTATTATGGGTACACATCATCTCCTTTCTCGCTCCTTCTCTCTTGCGCGCACTCTTCTTCCATCTTGCTCTTCTCTCTCGTGGTTCTTGAGTAAGAGAGACAGCGAGAGAGAGAGAGAGAGAGAGAGAGAGAGAGAGACACACAGAGAGCACACACAGAGAGTAGCTATAGAGAGTGCTCCTCAAGAAATCCGGAAGTCAAATTCGACTGCAGCGCCGCAAACTAACATTATCAAAAAATTTTTGTACTGATTCGTGCACCACCTCGTGGACTTAGAAATAAGTAGATTGGCTATTCCTTTTTATCGACCGATCGGGATCGTAGCACGTTAGCCGGGGACCCCGCCCCAGTGCACACTGCACATGCTAGCATTTTTATGGTGCAGGGAGCGCGCTCTCGTCCATTGCAACTATCAGTTGTTGTATTAGCAAGCAGAGCAAGAGCTCTTCAATAGATCAAGATATCTAATAATAGATAGAAAAAGACAACTGGAAAAAATAAATTATCAAAGATAAAATCGAGAGACAGCGTCTTAGCGCTCTCGACTAGCATTTCATGTGTTGCCATATATTCATAATCTTCAGCCCCCTTTAAGGCCTTTCGATAGCTTAACCGACTACTCTAACAAATACTCTAATAATTTATTATCCTTCTTACTGTTGTTCAAACACTGAAGGATTAATTTAGATTTCTCAAATTTTACTCCCATTTCGAGATAAATACAATGTTGCATATTAGTTCAAATGGAAAGGATTATGCATTTTTTAAATAGTTTAATAAATGCGCTATTATCTTCCTACTGAAATAATTTATTAATTTAAAGAAAAATATGAAATTTTCAGCGAAGTAATAGCCAGAATAAGTTTATTGAAAAAAGAAATTGTTCTTAAGTAGGATCGAATCCGCGCTTTCTGCGTTTTCCAGACTTTGTAGCTGCCCTCCCTCTCGAACAGTTCAAAGTCTATTCGTCACGTTGAGCCAATTAGCGCTGGGCTCTATATATATATCGCAAAATCGGTTTGTTCAGACGAGATAGCTTGACTGAGCGCGCTCTCGCTTGGAGAAGCTTCTTCATGTCGTATATATTTCCAGATCAACTTGATCAAATGGAACTATTTTATTAAAGCTAGTGTGCCTTGAAACCCGTTGCACAGTTATGCAATTAAAATTTGTAAATTCTTTCATTCAAGCCCCATGAAAGATCATACATTAATTTTGGATTGACTATTTTCACTAAAAAACCTACCGTATTTATATATTCAGGTTCCTTACAGACAGGAATGAGATTTTCAGTATATCTTTTCCATAAAAAGTAGCTATTTCGAAAATTTTCTTATTAATTACTTAATTGCTTGTGGTAAACGTGTTCTTTATATATTGCTCTATTCATGCATAAAAACCGCTAGCTTTTCAATTTTCTAAATGACATTTGACTAGTTTTATACGACACCTAAAATACATGCTTGAAAAATTAAAAAATTTTTTGAATATAATTGTATGTACAATTTGAAACACAGCACGGTGCTCAGGATAGGAAAGTCCGAACAACGAAAAGCGAGACTCGTCAAGAGAGTCTCGCATTTGTACAGCGGCTGTTTCACCTGATCAGCGGGGAAAATCCTGTGTAGATTTGCCCGCTGCAACGTGCAGGAAAGGTAGGAGTGTACATATATATATCATAAATTAATAATCTATAGATCTATAGATATATATCTATATAGATCTATGTATATAAAAGGTCACTTATTATGCTGACACTTTTCAACATGCAACATCACTTGTGCTGACACGGACGGACTTATGCGGACGTCAACATAATGTCAAAATTTTTTCTGTAGTACAACAGTACTTATGTGGACTCTTCAATATTTTAAGGGCACTTGTGCTGATACAAACAAAAATTTTTTTTATATTTTTGATAATTATTTCTGCACTATTAGAAGCGGGCGCTGCAGGCGAACAACATTGGGGGTTGGGGGTTGGGGGGTTTTAGTTTATTATACAATTAGAGCAAATTTTATAAAAATGTCAGCATAAGTACACATACATATATATACACATATATGTATATCATAAATGAATAATTTGAAGGCACTATATAATATGATGCAGGTTTGACCAAGCTACGCGATCATTAGAAAAAACGAATTTTTCATAAGGGGAAGGAATTGTAAAAAATATAACTTAGTAATTTATATAATTATAATAGTATATCAATACACTGAATGAACAGAAGTTAAATGTGTATTCGAAACTATTAATTATTTATTTTAAACAAATAACACTGACTTATTAAAAAATAATAATAATAATAATAACTATTTATTCGTCTGGTCCAACCGACCATTGATTAAAGGAATCCTATATATATATAAACAGCTGAGATGCGCGGCCGCGAAGCCTCTCCGCGCGATTCGTCTCACGAGGTCCGATGCGCGTGAAGAACATTATCATGCAGATCATGCTGTCTCTCTCACTCTGCTTGGTAAATGGACTATGTGGGATGCATCCCGGGCCCCGAGAATAACAAATGTATACGTCACTGCTTTACTGTACAATATTTCAGATTTTTTTTTCGCGACATCTAGTGGCTACGTCATCTACTAAAAATACCGGACTGTTTTATCGACAACAACAATAATATTCTCCTGACTACTGCTATACGGCCTTTCAATTTTACTTACAGGATCATTTTCGATAGAATGAACCTAAAAATCTGAAATAAATTTTAATGTGTTCGCTAATAAATTGTACATGTGCCGAAACTTCATTTCAAGGTATACTGTGTTGTTATTTAACAGAATAAACATGTTTCTCCATGCAAACCTCTTCGCCGTACGATGAGTGGAGCAGACGACATTCAAGCTCTGATTTTGTATATTTTTTTTCACCTGGTTAGAATAATCTTTTGACTTATTCGAAAGTTTCGGCACATGCAGAAACGTTCAAGCTTTCTTTTAAAAATAGTTTCAGCACCGTAAAACATTAAATGACGATGTGATCCTGTAAGTAAATTTGTTTCCGGTCTGGTAGTGCAAAACCCGCCACGGAGGGCATTCAAATCGCAGTGAGGAGCACTCTAGAGTGAGAGAGAGAGAGAGGCAGAGAGGGACACAAGCAGCAGGATAGAAAAGAGAGAGAGAAAAAAACACGACGGCGGCGACGTCGTACGGTCGTTCGTTGCGCGTGCAGTGCGCCTCTCCTCGATGTCGACGGCGACTACGGCGAGGAACTTTGCACGCATGAAATAGAGAGAGAGAGAGAGAGAGATAGAGACAGACTGAGAGGAATCGCTCTTTTTTCGTAAATCGTCGAGAGTGCGGTTTTAACTTTAGTAGTGGGCGCAGAAAGAGAGGTAGACGACGAGGGTAAGAGAAAAAGAGGAAGAGTGAGGAGAGAGAGAGAGAGAGTGAGAGTCAGAGTCATCGAACAAGGCAAAACGTTTGGAGAAGATGAGCGTCGACGCGTACGGGCCAAGCAGCCAGACTTTGACGTTCCTGGACACTGAGGAGGCGGACATTATTGGTGGCGACACCCAGGGCAGCGAGTTCGACTTCACGGACTTTACGCTACCGTCGCCAAGTCAAACCCAGGCCTCGCAGCACGATGTCGCGCAAAGCAGTCAGCAGAGCCAGCCAGTTCAGGTTATTTGACGATTATAATCGTGCCTGTCCATATTCTCGCCTTTACATTTGCTCCGTTTCTTCTGTGCTTATTTTGCACGTCCTTTGGACCCGTCGTCGTTTCTCTCTTCTGGCGCATAGACTCGCCGAGGAGTGTTTCGGACGGCGGTATGCACACGACGAGGGTTATGTTGATGGGTTATATGGGGAGAGTGACCTTGAAATTCTGCATGGGATCGAGTTTTCCTCATTTACTAATGGGAGGAAAAGTACGCGCGATAAGCGCAACCATGCGGTCCCTGGAAACATTCTAACCTCCAATGCCTGAGTCTCTAGAATGTAGTTTTTCTGTTGCAGAACCACTTTATGCATTTTGGAGCACTAAGGTCCTTATTAATAGGTCTACCTATTGGTTTTTGAGTAACAAGATTTGTAGATGCATAAAATCCCAGAGCGATGATTTTGTTAACTGCTTCTTTTAAACTTTATGCATGGTTCTTTACGAAACTGTTGCTCGTATAACAGTATACTTAGAATGTCTATCGATTATTTGGATCTTAATACATTAATAGGTGGAATTTTTAAATTTAAAGACACATTATTAATAGGCATGTGTTGAGACAAGTGTTGGTATTGTTGGAGCAGTTCTATTAGGTTTATATAATAGATAGCAAACTAAATTGATTATCAAAGCTTAGTTAACATTTATAACTTTGAAATCAAATTCAATATTCTTTTATAAGCCAAATTTTTATACTATATTTCAGTGCATAAGATGACTTGCACAATGATAAATATTGATAGATATCAAAATCATCAACGAATCTAGTACACACTGATCCATTTTGATCTTGTTATATTCATACATAGTCTATAGTAAATATTTTGATCTTAAAATTTGTTAAACAAATCCTTAGATTATTTGTAATTAATAAAGCATTTTTTTGTAATTGTTACTTTCCAACTACATATTAGCTTTGTGATAAGTGTGGTTGGAAGTTAAAATTTTAGTTAAAGTTTTAAAATTTAAATTCACAATGTATAAAAATATTGTATTTAAATATATTTTATATTTATATTAGTACTTTATATCTATTAATAAGCAAATAATAAATATAGTATGCAATCGTGTAATATTAACATGTTGTGGATTACTTTGTTTTAGTAAACTTTTTAAATCTAACGAAATATTTAATTTTAAACTTCGAAATTCATATTGTATTAACATTTTAAAAAAGAATTGCAAAATGATTAGATAGTATCTTGACGCACAGTAAGGAAAAGTCATTTGACTCAGAAAAGCAATGACCTTGTTATAAAAGAAACATTACCAGTGTGTTACTTCACTAATATAAAATATTTATGGTCTGAAAATTTTTTCAAATTCATTTTAAATTGAAAACTTTTACTGATTTTTTTTTATAATTTGTATTTCATTCATTTACCTTAGTACTGAAGTTAATAAATAATTAATTTATAAAAAGTTGTTCAAGTTAAAAAATTTAAAAACTGTTGCAATAAGAACTTTTTAATGTTTTAGACAATTTTAGATAACATTAATATTTAGATTTTTATTATGCAATTTTGGAAACATATCCACCAAATAAGGCTTTTTTAAAATGTTTATATAGATTTATTACTATTTTCATATGTAATTTAAAAATATATTGAAACAAATTTAATGCTATGTAGTATGCAATATAATACCAATCAATAAATTAACTTTTAATTTCTTTATCTTTGAAATCTAATTATGCTAAACAATAATTGTTGGTTTTTACCATGTAGTATAAGGATACGACTTCTAATAAAGTAATGTTTTTGTCTGTTATCTTTTTAATCAATAATAATCATTTCAAATATTTTTCTAATTTTAGATTAATGGAACAGTTGGTACTTCAGCCTTAGATTTGAAAATTTCTGGAGCAGCTCAAAGTTTAGCAGAACTTCAGTTTGAAGAAGAAGAAGAGGAAGCTTATTATAACCGTGATTTACCCGACCATGCTTGTAAATATTGTGGTATCCATGAAGCTTCTTGTGTCATTATGTGCAATGTCTGCCGCAAATGGTTTTGCAATGGCAGAGGAAATACATCTGGATCTCACATCATCAATCACTTAGTACGCGCTAAGCACAAAGAAGTCACTTTGCACAGGTCTGTATTAAAATGAGTGTATTCAAGAAAGAATTATGATAATGAAGCGTTAAACAAACATTTTTTAGTAACTTTATTATTGTAATATAGTAATAATTTTTATTTCCATATATTTTAAGAAAATTATAATTTTTTAATTTACATATCATAAAGCATATGTACTTCAATAGCAATCTAATTTATTTTTATTTTCACTAGGGATGGACCATTAGGGGAAACTATATTGGAATGTTACTCATGTGCAGTGAGAAATGTCTTTGTACTTGGATTTATACCAGCAAAAGCTGATTCTGTTGTTGTTCTATTATGCCGTCAACCATGTGCTGCACAAAGCTCTTTAAAAGATATGAATTGGTAACTTAATATACTACATATATTTTAGTGATATAAAACAGAAACATTTAGAAAACTGCATTAAAGAAAGCAACAAATCATAATCTTTTAAGATTTTACACTGTAACACACAAATTAATTTATTGTATTGCATTGTTCTGTAGGGATCAGGAGCAGTGGAAGCCTTTGATAGAAGATCGTAGTTTTCTTTCCTGGCTTGTTAAAATTCCGTCTGAACAAGAACAACTCCGGGCCCGTCAAATCTCAGCTCAACAAATAAACAAACTTGAAGAACTTTGGCGGGACAATGTTGATGCAACATTCCAAGATCTTGAGAAGCCAGGCGTGGATGAAGAGCCTCAACAAGTTCTACTTCGTTATGAAGATGGCTATCAATATCAGAACATCTTTGGGCCACTAGTATGTAGAGTTATTAATTTTTTAATATTTGTTATTATGAAATATGTTTCTATTAATATATTACTTATGCTCAATAGGTTAAGCTTGAAGCGGATTATGATAAGCGATTGAAAGAGTCGCAAACGCAGGAAAATATCGAAGTTCGATGGGATGTAGGATTAAACAAGAAGACTATAGCCTACTTTATGTTAGCGAAAACGGATGGAGATATGAAATTGATGCACGGTGACGAATTGAGACTGAGATATCTGGGAGAGCTGCACAAACCTTGGTCTGGTATAGGACACGTCATCAAAATCCCAGATAATTATGGAGAAGAAGTGGGAATTGAACTGAAGAATAATTCGGGTGCCCCAACCGAATGTACAAGCAATTTTGTAGTTGATTTTATTTGGAAGAGCACCAGTTTCGATAGGTTCGTCTTTGATCCATTTATTTACTTTAATAATATTAGAGAGTTTACAGTAGATATAATTAATTACATACGCATTGACTCAATTATAATCGTAACATTTAGACTTAAACATTTTTTCATATGTTCATTCATATAGCATGGATTTTATATAAAAAATTTACTAAAATAATATTTTACTTAGAATGCAATTGGCGCTCCGGAAATTCGCGGTCGACGACACTTCAGTTTCCGCTTACATCTATCACCGGCTTCTCGGTCACGAGGTAGAGGAAGTCTTGTTCCGCTGTCACCTGCCCAAGCACTTTAGCGCCCCGAATCTTCCAGATCTTAATCGCTCACAGGTCTACGCTGTGAAGCATGCAATTCAGCGTCCATTATCACTAATTCAAGGGCCACCCGGTACCGGCAAGACCGTTACTAGTGCAACGATTGTCTATCAGCTTGTCAAACAGAATGGTGGACCGGTTTTGGTGTGCGCACCCTCCAATACAGCTGTTGATCAGTTAACGGAAAAGATACATAAGAGCAATCTGAAGGTGGTGAGACTCTGTGCCAAGAGCAGAGAAGCCATCGACTCGCCCGTCAGTTTTCTTGCTTTGCACAATCAAATCAAGAATATGGAAACAAATACTGAACTGCAAAAGCTACAACAGCTTAAAGATGAAACTGGCGAACTGTCGAGCGTCGATGAAAAGAGATATAGGTTAGTAGAGTAAAGATTTGTCAAACTAATTTCATCGCAGTCATATTTAAATGTACAATAAATACATCTATGTAGAAGTTTCCTAAACTATTAGATAACTTGCGTCATTCAAAATAGTCCAATTCAAGAGTAGAGATCGGCATTAATCATCCCACCTCGTAAAAAACAGCAAACTGATGTTTTTACATTCCAGGCTATTGAAAAAAGCCGCCGAGAAGGAATTACTCGAAGCGGCAGACGTGATATGCTGTACTTGCGTGGGAGCTGGTGATCCCCGACTACATCGACTCAAATTCCATTCGATCCTCATTGACGAGAGCATGCAGGCGACTGAACCCGAATGCATGGTGCCGGTGGTGCTTGGTGCCAAGCAGCTCATCCTTGTTGGTGATCATTGCCAGCTAGGACCTGTTGTCATGTGCAAGAAGGCAGCGCGCGCTGGACTTTCTCAGTCTCTCTTCGAGCGGCTCGTCGTTCTTGGTATCAGGCCGTTCAGACTCGAGGTTCAATATCGTATGCATCCAGATCTATCCAGGTGCGTAACAATTTTTTAATAAACGATTGAAAATGTTTGATGTTAATATAATTTAATAAAATAATGGCTTATGTCATTTTTTCAATTGCTATCTTAATTATATTTTATATACTTATTGTTTTCATGCTTAAACATATTCAATTACTTTAATTCATTTAGTTCATGACTATAAGTTGACAATGATTGAATGGAAAAAAAATATTCAGATTTCCGTCCAACTTCTTCTACGAGGGTTCCCTGCAAAACGGTGTTTGTGCCGACGAGCGAAAGCTTCTGAAGATCGATTTCCCATGGCCAGCACCGGACAAACCAATGTTTTTCTACGTGACCCAGGGGCAAGAAGAAATCGCAGGCAGCGGTACATCGTATTTGAATAGAACGGAGGCATCGAACGTCGAAAAGATCACGACACGCTTCCTGCGTTGTGGTGTCAAACCCGAGCAGATTGGTGTGATTACTCCTTATGAGGGACAGCGTGCCTATCTCGTCCAATACATGCAGTATCAAGGATCCCTCCACTCTAAGCTTTATCAGGAAATCGAAGTGGCTAGTGTAGATGCGTTCCAGGGCAGAGAAAAGGATATTATCATTATGTCCTGCGTTAGATCGAACGAACATCAAGGAATAGGTCTGTAATCCTTCCACATTCATAATAAAGCAGTTTATTTTATAATAATAGTTTTACAGTATATATCGTAATACATTTATTGAAAGTGTAAATTTTCTAAATAAATTTCATATTGTTTGTAATCATTTATGAGAATTTGATAGGAAAAATTAATAGTTACTTTTAAATATATTTATTTATTTATTACTACAGGTTTCTTAAACGATCCCAGAAGATTGAATGTTGCGCTGACAAGGGCAAAATATGGAATTATTATAGTAGGAAATCCGAAAGTTTTATCAAAACAACCACTCTGGAATCATTTGTTGAGTTTTTACAAGGAACAGAAGGTACTGGTGGAGGGACCGCTGAATAACCTGAAAGAGTCAATGATCCAGTTCGCCAAACCAAAGAAACTTGTTAACGCGGCTAATCCAGGATCGCACTTTATGTCTACTTCGATGTATGATGCGAGAGAAGCTATTATTCCAGGCTCTGTTTACGACAGGTCAGATCTGAATATTTTGAAAAGTAAATTGTTAATTCATCTGAAATTTTTTATGGAGGTAAAAAAAAGAAATATTTTTTTTAACAGATCGGGTGCCCAAGTGAACGGAACACAGACGCACAATCCTTATTACCAACGCAACGTGCCAATCGACATTTTCAGTCGCACGCACGATACAATCAGTTACATTAGTCCTGAACGAGCACAAGCCGCCATGAACAATGTCCCAGTGCCTGTAGGCATGTTCATGAATATGGCCCACGTACCACCGCGCTTCTACAACCAGCATCAACAAGCACTCCAGGCTCGACAGAATCAGCGAGTGCGCCGTGGAGGCATCAACATGAAAGGTGAGTCAAGCCAAATTCAGGAACGCAATTTGCTACAATTTACTCGGTAAATCGCCATATCATTGTAAAAATGTATCAACGGCTAATCGATGTTTCAATCTGCCTAGGCAACAATAAAGTCGGCGGCGGCGGAGGACCGCGTTTAGGTAAATTAAGCCAGTCAGAGCAGAACACGCAACCCTACAGTCAACCGGGACTACCGTTAACGCAAGGTACAACACAAGGTATGTCCCAGCCTGGATTCAGCCTGTCCCAACCGGGACTTTCACAGGCTGAGCTGTCACAGGACTCTTTCGCAGTCGGTGAATTCCAGTCTCAGATGGATGGGCTGCTGTCGCAGGACTCGACTTATCAGGGCGACCGAAGTGGTGAGTCTTGTTCTTTGTTAAAAACTGTAATGGCTGCACTATTATATTCATCGTACACTTACTATGGGTTGTATTGCAGCCATGATTCTAGATATTATGTATTTTAAACGGATTAATTAGTACATTTTTCATGTACAACTTGTAAAAAAGTATTTTTTTTAACGGCGTGCGCGAAACTTGACTTCTCATGCTTGTTCTGCGTGTGCGAAGTTCATGTTTCGAGCACTCTATTGACAAGCGTGCACGAAGTATGCGCATGCGCAGATCATTATACTTCGCGCACGCTCCTCATAAGTAGCGTGCTCGAGAAACGCGCATGTGCAGACCGGTTTACTTCGCGCACGCAAAAACTGGAGAGAACGCGAGACCTGCAATACCGAACACATGGTGGGTAGAGTACGAATAGTAATAAAGGATAGCCGCCATCTCTTTCTGAGAATACACCCAGTGGTAAAAAAACTAATTTCAACGAGTTTCGCTCGCGCCGTTAAAAAAAATAAAGTTCGATACATGTGATCGAAATGTACTATTTTTTTATTATGTGCTCGAAAATTGTAATTTATTTTATTCGAAACGTATACGCAAGAATAATTTCTAAAAAAATCTAATCATAAGTACAAAATTGCAGGTTTTTATCAGTCCGGTCAATCTCAAGTCGGGGGCCAATTCTCCCAACCATATTGAGCCGAGTTAATACGGCTGAACAATGCATTCGCCATGCAGCAGCGTCGCGGGAGCGACTGAGAAGGCTCGTTCGATCAATTCTTCATCGACAACCAAACCGACAACTAAACCAAATCACTCTGTAACTGCGCGAAACGGTACAACCAAGCAAAACTCAATGCGAGAGGGAGACTACTTGATACAAACACGCTGACGCAATAAAACAACAGCTATAATAATATATGCAAGTCAGCGTGAATGAGAATAACAAGAACAAAAAACACCAATGAGGGCTGAAATCTTTCTCTTTTTTTTATTGCATGAAAAAGAGGAAAAGGGGCTCGATAACAATCTAACAACAAGAATGTCATAAAATGACGAGAAAAGTGAACTCGTATAATAAATAGGGAAGTAGAAAGAGAAGAGAGTATTTTCTCTCTTGATTCTCTCTCCGACACTGTTTGCCTCGAGGAAGATAAGGAAAAAATAGAATGGTGGCGCTAGGTCAAGGAGCAAATCGCTGTTTCATATAGCGGAGATAATCGGTTGACGCTGAGATTGCAAACGAAAAGTTTTTGACTATGTAAGAGAAAGTACATAAAGAAAATAACAAACGTATGACGAATAAAAAAAAATAATTTAAAATGAGACGACATTGATTATAAGCGTGCCGAAACGTTTTTTTTTCTTATTTTTTTTAGAAACTAAAAGAAAATGGGAACATCAATAATTTTTTCGGCACGAATATCAAATTCAATAACGACGGAATAATTTGCATACACTTGGTAAATTGTACACGAACATCGAAGGAAACAATGAGTACATTAAGAACATGCCGAAATCTCAAAACATTTTGAATGTTTGACACGGAAATTGTTTTATTTAATGAAAAGATATGATTTATTTTAGAAAAAAAATTTTCGTTGCCTTTATTATATTATATCGACCTTTAATGTTACAATGCAGCTAAATTGTAAAATTTTAACGATTAACGATAATCTCCTAACAAATGAAATATCGTTTCTTTTCCAAAAGTGATTTATGTAACTAGGATTTTTAAATTATTCCATCATACTAAAGAAACTTTAATTTGTATGCTTGTTTCAAGGAATAAGAAAAGTCTCTTGTATCCTTGATCTTAAATTTTCTTCTTTTCTTTAAGCTGCCTAACTTTTATTGGGCAAGTAAAGAAATAATTATTTTTTTAAAATGGTGAACTATTTTGTGTAATCTTAAATTTGTTATTTCTTTTATTCTGTAAATTATGCATAAATAAAGGAGTGTATCCTCATTTTTATAATGTCGGCTCGGATAAATTATCTGAATAAGGACATTAATTTTTCCTTTATTTTTTCCCCTAAATATTAGAATAAATTGCTAGTTTTAATTTCTTCTCGATAGATGTAAAAATTTTCATTACAATAATGTACGCTAAAATGCGCAAATCAAAATTTATTTTACTTTTTTATCTTTAAATTTTGTTTCACTCTTCTGTCATATTTTCTCTTTTCCTATTTTATTACCAACTGTATACTGCTCACGGCAGATTATACAAAAAATGAGAAAATTTATTGTAAAATCTTGTGGAACCAATAAATTTAATTCGAAAGATAATTGTGTTATTTATTGTTAACACCTAATTACATAGTATTTTAGTGTTTCCTTCCTATCAAACTAATTTTAAATGTAGACACAATAGTCCTATTAAATTATTGAATGAAATATATACATATATGACTTTGGGTCCTTATAAGTAAATATTTATACAACTAACATTATGTTTTTAGTTATTTTAAAATCTATTCAAATTATATAAATAATACATGCATATACTATATACATGTAAATATAATTAATTTATGACCATAATTACAATGTTAAAATGTTAAAACGCATAAAAAAAATTGTAGTAAAATATTAGCTGAGCATGCTAACGAAAATACTGTCTAACTTATTACTTTCCTTTAAATTAGCATAAGATGTCTGAAAGGCAGTTTGAATCCTTCTGAAAGTATGAAATTTATGCACAGTTCTTCCAACATTAGATAAATTAAAAGGTTCTGAAATATAAACAAAACAATTACATATTATGCCTCTTTAAAAAAATTTCATAGAATAAAAATAATTTTAAAGAAAATACCTTCAATATACATATAATTTAATACATATGTGTTTAGAAGATTGGAAGAGTCAGATATATCCAATATATATTCCATCCTTTGAAGCTTTGTACCTTTACGTACTGAAATCACATATTTATCAAATCTAAAAAAAATTCAATTAATGTAAGCAAATGAAACTTTATTTTGAGTATAATAATATATTTAATTCTTAACTGAAAGTCACTGTAGTATTTGAAAAATTGTGTAAGTAATTCACTTAGTGGTTGTAAATTTTTGGGACATAAATTACTACATGGACTCTTTTCAAAAAACTTGATACTTTTAATTGTATTACTTTTTTTAAATTTATCTTTGAATAAATCTTGTAGATTAGGCAAGACTGCTGGTTGTACACCACCTGATAAAAGTAAAATTAGTATTTAAAAGTTATTTTATTAATTATTCTGTTACTTATTCTTTTGAAAGAATACACTTTAAAATATGTATACTTAATATTAAAGCATAAGTTTTTTATACTTATTAATTATTTACTGAAAGATATTTATGAATTAAAAATCTGACTTACATTGAAGAAAATGGATCACCATCAGAATTAATGGATAACTGGATAATGAACCATATTTTGCATTAATAATTTTGTGGAATTTAGCCCATAATTTAATTATTATTACTAGTGGTTTCATTCGCCAATCGACTAAAAATGTTGATACAAATAAAACAATAATTTCATTACAAAAAATAAATAATAGCTTCATGGATTACCTTGGGAATAGTTGTAAAGTAAATGAGTATTTTTAATATTGGCTGTAGCATTGTAATTTATATCAACGCTAAAATTATTCAACATCTCCATAAATTTAATTAATGGCATATTGGCTGTTATTAATTCCAAATTTTTATATCGATCTATAATATACATTATAAATTAAATTATATAACGACAAAGTATTAATTAACGTTAATAAATTAAATAAGATAAAACCATTGTTAGTTAAATAACATTACCATTTTTTTTTAGAATTTCAATAAGTAATTTCAAGCTTGAAACAGCTGCATCCTTTTCATTTGATGGAACTCTTGTCAGAAGGCTTAGATCAACATCACTATTTTTAAGTCCAAAACCGTTTAAAGTAGATCCAGCCATAAAAAGACCATAATTATAATTCTGTAACAATTCACATTAGTTTATTATTTTAATTTTTTGCTTAAAAAATAAATTGATAAGAAAAATATTTACTTTAGGACTCTCAAATTGTTATTATTAAA
Source organism: Megastigmus dorsalis (assembly GCA_900490025.1). Taxonomy (NCBI): domain Eukaryota; kingdom Metazoa; phylum Arthropoda; class Insecta; order Hymenoptera; family Megastigmidae; genus Megastigmus; species Megastigmus dorsalis. Next base: position 19,895 of record UELU01140048.1, on the reverse strand, counting down.
AATATAATTTATTTCTAATACATAAATATTCACCTTTACATGCTTGTTAAGATTCTTCCACAAATCTATTTTAAAAAGGAAATGGGAAGTAGTTTGTTTATTAGCTTTAAATTTATCCCATATTTCTTTTGATAAGCCAGTCAAAGTATAACCATCAGGTGGAAATAACTGTTTTGTTAAAAATAAATAATTTTCCATAAATTTATCTGGTGCATCATGGCAAAATTCTAACAAATTATTATGTTCAGCCATTTTTTACTGAAAATTATGGTAGATTAGTTGTAAAGTTTGAAACTGTAAAAAGAAGACAAATTATACCTGCTGGGTAAATAAGTACATAAACTAATTAGCGTAAATTTTATAAATGTAAAATATTTTCTTGCATATATAGATATGGATAATTGTTAAATAGTTTTGCTAACGAATATCGACTGTATTCGTTGGGTTTGCTTTACCCTTTACCTCAAAAATTAATTATATGACGGTTTCTCGAAACAAAGGAATGAGTAAGTAATTACTTGCCTTTTTACACTGTTACTTGAATTATTTTTCACGATAAATTGTGTTCCTAATTAAGTTTTTAATTTTTAAGTACGTTACAGGTAAGAAATTGAATTCTGCATCAGAATAATTTTTATAATACTTTTCTCATCAGTAAATCATTTCGAAGACCGATATAAACAGCGAATTCCCAGGAATGCCAAGAACTCCACCCTTTCGATAAATATAAATATAAGAAACGGAAATGGAACTGTGTGTATAGTGATATATAGGTATTGATGGCATGATCCACAATCCGCAATCCGCATGATCGATCCTAAATTTATACCTAGGCCATAGGCCCATAATCCATGTATACTATAGAACTTGAATGCGTGATTCGGATTGGCCAAATAGCATCCACCTGTGCATATAGATACCTATGCTGGCAACGAACATATAGACGCTTATATACCAGCTTATAATGGGAAGTGATCTTTCAAATTTCGTTTTTGTTTTAAATTTGTTTGGAATGAGTGTAACATACGCAATAAGACGATGTTATTTATAACATATATATGTATACTTATTGTAATAATTTTTCGCTGATATAAATTAAAGAGATAGTAAAATCAATTTCCGCTAATAATACACTGCATAACATAAATGTAATGCTACAATGAAATTTGAGACATGTATGTACTTACATATTTATTTTATTCAATTTTTGCAGTTATAAAAGTTAAGTTAAATTACGTATTTATTTTATCTAGCTTCTATACACTGATGCAGAAAAGTTAAGAAAAATTTCTTAATTCCTTTACTACGTTTCATCTTTGCCATGCTTAAAATTATTCAAACTTCAAAGTGATTTACTCAAAAAATGCTAATCTTATCTTGATCTTTAAAAATATTTTCAATATTACTTAGTTTCGAGTGGTCGAAGAAAAACATTTAAATAATAACCCTGTTAAACTATTATTATTCTGAATGTTGTACATCATCATTTGGTGATATTTTTGTCGTTTCAAAAATACTAGATAATTTACGAGTATCTTTCAGTGCAATATATGCTGTTTTAAAATGTTCTTGTATTTTAAGAAGATTTGCAATACATTCTGCAATACAAAAGAATGATATATATATGGAAATTAGGCAATGTCTTTTTTTATAATAATGTAGTTAAAATAATTATGATACCTTCTATAAACATTGCCCTCGATTTATCAGGTTTATATCCCTTCATTTTCGTTGCAAGATATAATTCTTCTCTAGTCATAGCACAACCTAATCGTATTGATATAGCATAATCATCAAAACTAAGAAAGAAAATGAAATCATAATTAAATCCAAAATACACTTAATCATTATCTTTGAAATATTTGTTTTTTTTTGTATCTGTGAACTCACTTAAATCTAGCATAATAATGAAAAAATTCAATCAGCAGATCTCCAAGGCTTTGTTGATTACAAGGGCAAAATGCCTCAAATGGTATTTGTAACTTTTTTAAAAAATTAACACTAAAAATATCATCCGGATGGGTGAATGCTTGACTTTTAAAAATTTTATGCAAACATGGTAAAATAGGAGGTTGTACTGCATCTAATACAATTAAAAAAATACAAAGAAACATATAATTAATAAGTTCTGTTTGTATATTATAGTATTAAAAATTATCGAGCAAATAATACTTACCCTGTAAAAAATGAATCAGCATGAGAATTAAATGATAACTAACCAAAGAGTTGTACTTTTTACCACTAACATTGTGGCACCTTGCCCATAATTTGATCACTATACCTAATGGTTGAACTCGCCAATCAACTGAAAATTTTATGAACAATTTATGATCAATAAAAATTAAATTAGTATGAGAATAAGTTTAATAATTTTTTACTTTGTGAATAGCAGTATAAAAGATAAGTGTTACGAATAATGACTCTGACATTATATGTTATGTCAACTTTTAATTTGCTAAATGATTCATGTATACGAAGCATTGGTAGAAAGGCTTTTATTAATGTCATCCGACTAATGTATTCTAAAACATAGATAAATATAAGAGAAGAACTAAGATTTAGTCAAAAAATTTAAAATAGAAACTAACGATAATCTTGAATTAATGGTTTAAATGTAGTTAGATTGTGACGACCCTTTTTTTTACTAGCTTTGCATTTTTCAAGAATAGTAAAGTCAGCATCACTCTTTTTCAATC
>UELU01140048.1:0-17179 GCA_900490025.1 Megastigmus dorsalis | reverse complement strand
GACTCGTTCCTTGACATAGGCTGTGGCGCGATGATTCAAATCTTCTTTTATTTTCCTCGTTTAAATTATAGGTAAGAATGGTGTTTTTATTAATATTACAAATATATATATATATAATCTAATCAATTCAATTGTACTAATTCATTTAATTTAATACTGATTTCCTTTGTTTCGGGTTTAATACTCCATACATATGTCCCGAGATGGATGGAATATTTTATTTAAATTATTTTTACTTATTAAATTTGAAATTATTATTAATTGTATCTTTAAAGTTAAGTTCACTATATTAATTTTTCTTATTTTTATTTTAGATGGAGCGGACCCGTTATAATGTATACGAAGCATTGGTAGAAAGCCTTTTATCAATGTCATTCGACTAATGTATTCTAAAACATAGATAAATATAAGAGAAGAACTAAGATTTAGTCAAAAAATTTAAAATAGAAACTAACGATAATCTTGAATTAATGGTTTAAATGTAGTTAGATTGTGACGACCCTTTTTTTTACTAGCTTTGCATTTTTCAAGAATAGTAAAGTCAGCATCACTCTTTTTCAATCCAAATCCATTTAATGTTGATCTTCCCAAAAAAAATCCATTATCAGGTCTTGATTTCTGTAGTGTAATTACATGTAAATTTTTTATTTTATCTTATATTTATATAAGAGTTATTATATAAAAAAAAAACTGAGCATTGATTTTTTAATCTATAGATAGCTACTAACAAATTTAAACATGTTCATCTTACCATTATATGAGCATTAAGATTCCTCCATAAATTTATCTTATTCGTAAAATGATAGATTGTCTGTTTATTATCTTCAAATTTACGCCATATTTCCTTTGATAAATCATCTAACTCACAATCGTAAGGTGGATTAATGACATTTAATATTTCATTGGCATTTTCGAAAAACCTGTCTGGTGCATCATAAACATATTCTGCCCAATTACGATCTTCGTGTTCTAACATTTTTCAAACCTTTATCTGAAATGCATGCCTCTCCAGACTCCAGAGATGAATGCCTCTCCCCTACGCGTGACCGGCTTGACAGCACCGTCGCCATCAGCTGGATCTGGCTGGATGTACCTATATGTCTATGTGCGAGTCAAATTTAATCAATTTTATGACACATCAATATTTTCTTAAAGATACAATTACTCGAATGCTATATGTGTGAATTCATGGCTTTGTATGTAATAATTTACATAAAGTACGTTTTATACTAAAAGATTCACTTACTCAGAAACATTTTGTATAATCATTACTTTGACTACCAAATTTCCAAATTTTATAGCCATGTCAAAAAAATTATGACTCGGTCAGAATTTACTCGGCGAAAAATGCGCACTCCCTCTTATAGAATCCAGCCCCTTAATTTTTAGGGAAATACTTAAGGTACATAGTTACGACACTATAATAATTGAATTCTAAGAAATGAAGTGGTTTGTAAAATTGAATGGATGAATGGATGGGTATGTAAGTGTACGGCCTTATTAATTATAATAATAATTTATTAAATAACTATTTTATACAATAAATTTATACATAAAATATATTCGATTTTAGGTGATATCTCCATATAAATGCAGCTTATGTAAACGATCTAAATACCGTTATGTACGACAATGACGTTTTTATAATCTTGAACAATAATAACAAAATTATAATTACTATTAATGTTTTCTTGAAAGTAATAATTTATTCGAGTACGAGGATGTTAATCGATTATTTAAAAGAAATTTTACATTTCTCCACAGTTACAGTGATAATATAAAATATCTTCAAAGAGGTCTGATAATATGATATCGCCTGGTGGAAATAATAAGGTGCTAACTCGGCGAAGCGTGTGAAAAAGGTACCAAGTTAAGTAGCTGAGTACGTAAGAACGTGCCAATTTGCATGCTCCGTTTTTTCATCGAATTTCGAGAGACGCTGTAGAGTTTAAGAAAATCTCTTTCTGATTTGTCTTGCGATCTAATAAGAGGTTATTTATATGGCTCTCTTTATATTGCAAAACAAATAAGAAACAGATCTTTTCTGCCTAGCGGGACGAAAGTACCACTTTTCCTCTCGGAGCCGGTTTGAGAAAGTGGTAATTTTGGCCTCGCTAGGCAGAAAAATAGTATACACACCATGGAAAGTAAAAAAGAATGCCTCAGACCATTCTTACTTTACTTCCCTAGGTGTGTAATATACTATTTTTAACTCTGCAGGGTGTCTCAATAGTTAATGAAAAAACAGAACATGCGAATTGGCACCTTCTCACGCGCTTCTCTAAGTTGGTACCTTCTAACGCGTACCGTCGAGCCCGCAACTTATTCTTCCCACCCCGTGACGATGCATTATCAAAACATATACAACAATTTATTGGTCGATCGCATCGTTCGAGACAGTCATAATATTAAAGGTTGACTCGATAGTTTTCACAATGTTCAATTACCATCCACGTTTGAGTATTCAGTATATAAGAATAAGTAGCTTACCGATGCAAAATTAGTAAAATTCATGATGTACAGTCCTCCAGCCGTCAGTTGGCAAGGTGTCAAACACCGCAGCGTCATGAATCTCAACAAGTTTTGCACTTCTATGGAGCTGTCGTACCACTCGTTCATGTACCTGCGGTAAAACCAAATGAATGTTTCTAACAATTGTGTTCCCTTATGCCTTGACTTTACTTTTAATATTACTATTGAATATTGAAGATGATTTTTACATATTCGAAATAAAATAAAAAAAGTTTTTAGAATTTCAACGAGAAAAGTTAGTAAGGCCGTTACAGCTGTTACATTTGTCTAATCTCTTCACGCACACGAATAAGAGGAAATTGCATCGCCGATGCAACAGCACAATCAGCCTGTAACGAAGAGCGCACCTCTATTAAAATTCCATTTACGGATTTGCCTTACCTTTTTCAAGAAGAAATGCTTAACAATACACAAAACATGATAAAAGAGCTAAGCCTATAACTAAAGGAAAACAGTTTTATATAAACTATCATACCCTGCTAGAAAATTGACGAGTTTGACTGGTCAACGTATTAATCAGATGGCAATGTTTTGTGGCTATTAAGCGAACAATATACTTTCAAATATTATATATCACGAATTATATTGTTCAGTTTTGAACTAACTTTCAATTATATAGTGTCTAACTTTTATGCAAGCCCCATATCCAGAGATAATAGTGAAAATTCAATATATTTAAAAAATCTAACTAAAAACTGGTTAAGAACTCCTTAACATTTCTAGCAGGGTAACGATAGATCTAGAACATGGTTGTATAATCAAAGCCTAACTAACTCATCGACTAATTGTCACCGTTAACCGCTGTGGAGCGAACTCTTACAGTCTTAATGCCTCACTAGCGCGAGTAAGTATAATTATTTATCCGCGTAAAAATTTAATGAGAATTTGGCTGGAAAGACATAGATCACATTGTATGGCAGTGTTCTCTCCTCGAAGGCTCCGCAACTTCTACTTATGCAGAGACTACAACTATTTCTAAAAATGACTGTTCTACTATTCTAAACAAATGCAATGTTAAAATTTAAACTGTTTAACTATGCAGAGCAAATAAATCTGTACGATTTCAAGCTTCAATAAAAGAAAATTTATTGTTTTTATTTTATTTTCATTTTTAAAAAAAAGTATGGGGTACCTAGATGAATCGATATAGAATTCCAATAATTATTTTAACATTGCATTTGTTTAGAATAGTAGAACAGTCATTTAGAAATAGTTGAGCCTTCGAAGAGATAATTATAATTGGATGCGTGTAATTCAGATCATTTGAATTCTTAGTTAGGAAACTGATTAAATTAATTGAAAATAAGTGCTTTTATGTTGTGTCTATTTGAATCTAGTTGAAAAATTCGAGGAACCAAGAACACATATAAACGAATTACGGATTGAAATAATAGGTATATATAGGCGTGGGAAATATTTAAGAGTTTAAACTTAATTTAGTTTATATAAAACTAAAAACTTTTTATGAGCATGGTAAATAAAATTATGTCAAAATTCTGTAATAAAGACTGCTTTTTACAAGTAGCTAGGTAAAGCACTTACGTATCAGCGAACAGTCCTCCACTGTGATCAATCATTTTTTGACCTGGCCAACTGATATAAAAAAGATGCACCACAATTCCTAATAAAATTGTACTATACCTAAAACGTTCCATTAATTCGTCGCGTTTTAAAATCAACTGAAACCATTTTCATTATTATACAAAAATGTTGCGATAAAATAATATAATTCGTTTTACTTTAACGTATGTATGTGTACTTACTAATACTGATAAAATAGAAGTGTACATCATATTTATTCCAATTAAAATCAAAAAGGATGTTGAATACGATGTTTCAAGACTATCCGAAAAACTGAAAAATTTTATCGTGAATAGTAAAATATTAAAAATGCAAAAATAACTACTTAATTATACTAAAAAAATTATGCTGCCGTATATTAATACTTTATAAGTACTGTATAGATTTACCCAATACTGTCTTTATGCAGTTTGATCGTTCGGATGATTAAATCATAAAAAACATCTGTATGTTTCTGTTCCAACCCATAATGTTTCTCGCTAATGAATTTATTAGTCAACATTTTCAAGCGAAACCTGAAATCTAATATGTCAAGATAATAATTTTTATGAGTAAATATTCGAATAACTAATTTTCTCTATATTAACTGCAGCTTAAAATTATTATAATTATATAAATATAGGATATTGGAATTGAAGCTGTAATACTATGATTTTCACGCAGTATGTTAGACGAATAATTATAGAAAATTAATCCTTGAATAGCTTTAAATAGTTTAAAACTACTTTGAGAAATTCGAAAATCTTTTAACAAAAATATATTATGCTCTAGCATAAAACAGTGCAAACTAAAACCATTGACTGAATGACTAAATATAAATTACATTTTTTTCGACTTACTTGACTATGGCAAACAACCCTAAGCAATGTTCAATGCAAACTGCGTAACTGCAGTCAATACTACAAAATATACCAACTGACAATATGCAGAAGATACTGTCGAAGATGTAGATTTTTATATAATGACCATAAGGTTCCATTGGAAATTCTCCGTTCAGTATGAATAACAGAGGACGAGACTCATTCAGTGGAATTATGATGTCTAGAAATTTCGGCCCCATAATCGGTAGACTAATGTAGAAAAATAAGGCGCTGAACATGTATGCTGAAATGAATAATTCCGACAATTTATTTGTCTTATTGCATTTAATTTGCTTTGAACTACTTATATTTTAACACGACCAATATGCAATTGTTCTTCTATTTTATTTTTTTCTATTGAAAAATATATTTTAGTCCTCTAAACATGAAAAGCTTTCAGAGCCTTTCTAATCAACGCATGAAAAAGTAATCGAAATAAATAATAAAAATTTGATGTATACTTATGTAACCAATGCTAAGTAGCCTTCCCCTTTCTGAATACTCAAGAAGTATCTTTCTTTCATGTTCGTCTTGTAGTGTTACCCAATTCTCGGCTATGCTTTTGTATAATGCTTCCAACTACACAATAATAGCAATAATATTAATAAAAATAAAATGAGCAATGAACATAAATTTTAAATTTACTTAACGTATCTATATAATCGCACCTTCTTCTCAGCCATGATTATGGTAATCAACTTTAATTCGACTCCGAAAATATATAATACTACTGATATATGTTCAATTACTTTGTCCAAGCGCTTACCAAAGTTTACGTACAAACCATTAAACTGTATGTAAATAAATAAGATATGATATAGAAATGATTGATACGCAAAAAAATTTTTTAAATCGATTATAAATATATAGCTATAAATATACACAGAGTTTTTCGAATGTTTTATTTTAGATTTGAGCATTAAGAAGTTTCCGTATTTGAAGATAATTATAAACGATTTCTTGAAGCATAATCGTAATAATTAATACTTCAATATATTTGAAATGTAAGCACTACGATTATTGTGCATGATATTAATAAATCCTTATTCAATAATTTAATAGATTTTACATCGATCAACGTATATACATTTGTTTTAGTGCTCACTTGCGGCAACGCTGTGATAATCATCAGTATAATTAAAAAGACTCGTATACACAACTTTTTAATTGGAAGCTGATAAGGCCATAGACCAAAACTAGCGAGCAACACTTTATTTATTATAAAATAGCGACTATTATAAATATCCATCTTCATTCGGTACCAGCAGCGATAGATTTTGTGCGCGTGGATAATATCGAAAAATATGTTTCACGCTCTACCTATAAGTAGTAAATTTTTTCTCACCGCTAAGAATTAAATTTTTTTTATGAAGGTATAGATTTACACGATCTGGGTACGCCAATCGAATAGCATAATTTTTTTTTAGAATAGAGAAAAGTGCAAATTATGGATATAGAATACACGTTATTACGCGTCATTTCCATACTTAATAAGGGAATTGCTGCCACTTTTTTCCAATCACACGAAATTGTTGAAAGAGGTAAAATTCAAGTGCATTACCTTCAATAATTTAAAATAAAAGTTTGAAAGTGTATTTGAATTCTGTACACGGCTATTAAATATATTAAATTGACAATTTCATGGAGTTTTTAGTTTTTAAACTCAACATAATTATCTTTGTGAATATATATTAATTATTAATATCGCTCTATTTCATACTCTTTTACAGCTATGAGCTCGCACAGTTTGTCCTTTGTTTCTTTTGAGTCTAGAATTAAAACAGTTAATGAATCAAAGTATGAAAGTATCAAAATTAAAATTTGTACTTAAAATTAAAATGTATGACTATAGATTTCAAGTGAAATAACTCGAGGAGAAAACGAAGATAACGGATTTGTACGCTAGTTCAAATTAATGAATTGTAGAAAACATCATTTATATTTCAGAATTTTGTAAACATTAGTATGTGAACTGCACGTGTAAGTATTGATTTTAACTATTTTACATAAAATAATTAATACTGTACCTGGGAAATTTTCAATCTATTGTAGCAAAGAACAATGATTTCAATCTATTTTTTTATGTTTATTAATAGGTGTAGGAAAAAAATTGATTTAGAACTTTACATATGAAACATAATATTTATTTAATAATAAAAAATGAGTTTTACAAAATTTGAGCAATAGGTGGTAGCATAATTTAAATAAAAATCTAAGATTTTAGTACGTAAATTATGCTACATTTTCTCATTTCATTAGGAGATAGATGATTTTATTTATTTTATGACAATTTTAACACGAATATAAATTTCGAAATAAATTTTTACTGCATTGCACATATAAATTTCATTGAAAACGTGCAATTCTGATTGTGAGCTATTTATTTTTAAATACAGTCAAATGAATTTATTACTTTAACTAACAGTTTTTACTTACAAAGATATATAATTGTAATATGGCACAATAATCACAGATATTTTTTTACCTTTACTGTTAAACATTTGCTCTTTCAATCATAGACATTTAAGTATTCTTTTTATTGTACTAGATAAGTAAGCCTGCGTGATAGTTTTATGAATAAGAACATAGAGTATATTGTACTTTAAAGATTCGAATTTAAATATTAAATAAATGAATTATAATATATCCAATTTTTATAAATATTTAAAAAAAGCAATTCATTTTATCACACAGGCTGCAAAAATGAGTTTTTTCTCTTAAGATGACGAAGAAAAAATTACTCTTTATAATGACGCTAGAGATGTTCTAGTATACTTTAGTTTGCGCATTATTTGAGATAATAATTGTTGAACTGAATTGTTGAAAAGTATAAAAATTTAATACTGTTTAATGTAAAAGATAATTTTTAAAATAAGATAATACTTTCAAGATCTATCAAACTAATAAGTTAATTTTAGAAATTAGTAATTATTCAGAAAGTGGGGAAATACATTTGTCTTTTGAAATATAATAATTGAAATACATAACGTTAATCGCATATTCTTAATATTTGAAAATATAGAAAAGATTATATAAATTTTAAAAGTTTTAAACAATTCAGTTTACAATATTAGATATATTTTTTTTATTGTACCATAAGCTTCAGCAAAAATAAGATGAAAATCTTTGAGAAAATAATTCTAATCTTTATGTAACTCAATAGTAAAAAATGCAGTTATTCATAATTTTGCTGAAGTATGTGACAATTTTTTTTTGTAATTATATAATCGCAGATGTTTTAATTATAAATTATTAATAATACAATCGCAGCAATATTTTTTAACATTCACTTTACAAGAAAAGAGTAAACAATTTTAGTGATGTAATTTGCAAAATCAGTTAATTTATGAACATCTGACGACGATTTTTTTTTAATAATTTTGTATATATTCATATTATATTTACAAAAAATTTCTAGGTAATTCTATAATAATTTTATTTTTAAATTTATTTATTATTTCATTTTTTTCAGTTCATTTTAGTTCTTTTAATTATTAATTAATCAAGTAATATTGTAATAACTATAATTTGTACAAATATTAAATATTTAAGTATCGAACTTTTTTTGTTAATTTTTTTATGAATTTTAATTTTTATTTCCAAATAATTTCTAAATTTTTAATTTTTTTTTTAATTTTTTCTAAGTATACATGATTTTTTTTCTTAAAGTAAGTCAATATACTCGTCAAGGAAAAAAGCATATCTTTGTATGTTTAATCATAAATTAAATTTGTTTTTAATTTTAATTTTCTAATTAAACTGTACAGTATATAAGCTTATTCGCGCGTTAGATTTAAGTTGATTACTCATTATTTTCCTTGATATTATTTATACATTTTTTCAGAATGAAAAAATCTAATTATGTACTCCTCTACAGCACAGAATTATTACTGATCGACTTGTATACACGCTGGTCGATCTGTTATTATGTTACAATGATGTTACGTTTTGTCAGAGATGTAACTTATATTGTTTTACGCTTCTTCCTGATGATTATACGGATTTATCGTTTACTGCAGTTATTCGGCAGTGTTACGACTAAATTCTAACTAAACTAAGCTTTTTTATTGCACATAGGACTTGCAAAAACTTCGAATAAAAAAAGCATTTTTCTAATCATTCATACTTCGTTCTTCCATGGTATAACGTTTTTTCCTTTCTTTTACGCAAAATAATCATATCTCGTAAAGTTCATCGTATAATATAGTGTAAACGCGTTGCATAACAAAATAAACTTTCGAACGAGGAAAATATAACATTGGCCCCACGTGACGATACGATAATATCGGAACTATGTTCAATTTCTAACTTTCGCTTGTTAGACTTTTTATATATTCGTTTGGGTATCTTTGAAACGATTTTCCTCGCTCTTATTTATACAAAATTAATAATCGCTTTCCAAGACTCACTAATCGCCAACATCATGCTTATATAGTAGAAAAGTTGCTAAATCACAAATTATTTTCCATACTTGTGAATATGCTATTTAGATTATTGGTCTTCTTCAATTTCTGATACGTTAATTTGAAGATCTCTTTGATCAACTGGAACACTGCTGGATCGTAAACTGACCTCGCTGTGTTGGTAAAATCGAAAGGCTCTGCAATGTAATATGATAAATAAGTCTATGAATACAAAAGTTTTATAAATAAAATCATCAAAGTTTTAATGCAACATATATAGTATTTATTATTAAAGTATGAATGTAAAGAATCTTTTTCAGTTTAAATTTACGAAAGCTTACGTGAATTTCAATAAAAACAAAGTACATTCGCATTTTAACATATCTTTAAATTACTGCATATTTTCATAATGAATTTTTTTTGTAATATAAAGTAAAATATAAGGATCTTTTATGCATGATACTTTTTTTGAAATTTAATCAAAAAATTTAATCTCAAAAATATTTAATATTTTGTTACCTTCTATACATAAATATTTCCACTGATGAGGATCATTCTTAAACGATCGAACATATCGGCACGATTCGATTGGAATTTTACCAGCTACTCGAACTGAGATTGCAAACTGATCATAACTGAAAATAAAATAACATCTATTAGTTATTTGCACTCTCGTATCCAACAGCCCTAAAGAGGGACGTAAAAATAAAACATCCGAAACGTCAGCACTTAATTAAAAGCGCTTTTTACTTGTTCGTAAGGATCGTTTCCAAGTTTAAATAAATTTCATCGACGAACGTTCTCCTCAGTATTAACATCAATTAGTATTTTAGTAACGAATAAGAATTGTCTAAATAAAAAAATCTAATCTGATTATAGCAAATAGTATAAAAGATATGTTTTTATTTACTCACTCAAATGAATTGTAATAATTGAAAAACTCTATTAAAAGTTCTCCAAGCGTTTGAGTGTTGCGTGGTTGAAGAGCACTATGTGGAATATTTAGTTCTTCATGAATATCGATGCTGTGGATGTCAGAAAAGGGATAAAATTTGCCTTTGAACAAATTATGCAGGCAAGGCAGTACAGCAGGGGTCACTCCACCTAAAAAATGATAAATTTTAAAAATAAGAAAACACACTTTATTTAATTTAAAATCAATATTAAACAACAATTTACATTGTAAAAAATGGATCACCATTAGAACCAAGGAGTAACTCGATATCGTCATGTGCCTTGCATTATTAATGTTCTGACATTGTGCCCACATTTTGACTATTAGAACTAGGGGTCGTACTCTCCAGTCAACTAAGAATAATAAATGACAAAATGAAAAAAGACGGAAAATATACGGTACTTAAAAAAGTGAACCTTACTTCGAGAGTAGCAATGTAGTAGATGAGTGTTTCGTATACCAACTACGTTATTATAGTTTAAATCAACATCTAAAGAATATACTTTGTCACGTATCTTCAATATCGGCACCTTAGCCTGTATCAGCTCCAAATGACTGATAAATTCTAAAATTTTAAATAGCAAATACAAAAATGACTGAAATTTATTCAAAATATTATATATACTGACCACTTCTTTTGAGGCAGGTCATAATTTGTCCTAACCGGTTGATAGCTTCAGTTCTCTGATCTACAGCTGTATCTCTAACAAGAAGACACATATCGACGTCACTAACGTTCGATCCAAAACCATTCAATGTAGAGCCCACCATGAATAGGTTATACTGGGGAAATCTTTCCTAAAATACATAGAACATAAAAACCATTTTCTACATGTTTGATTCATCAAAATGTTTAATAACTGATTTCATTTATTAGTGAAGTTATATTAATGAAATTTTTATAAAGAAATAAATGCAAATTTTATTCATTACTCAAATAGTTATCAAATATAGATTACCTTAATATAAGAAAAGAGATACTTCCATAAAAACATCTTATGGCAAAAAGTTCTTTGAGTTAATTGGTTGCTCTCAAATTTTTCCCATATAGCCTTTGACAATTTGTCATAGATTGAGCCTGTTAATAAATTACTTGGCCTTTGTTTTGTTTGTATAAGATGTGATCTATCAAGAAATCTGTCTGCTGGACTGAAAGGATATTTTGGATGAATACTAACTTCTGACAGAATTGACCCTGTAAACTTTTTTCCTCGTGGTATTCTTTGTGTTATAGGACTATTCCTTGCTATACATAATTTTATATAAAAATAAGTAAATATTTTTATTATATGACTGTGATTTTCTTTTTTATAAAATAAAAAATGCACCTGTTGGATACTTTCTCCTATTCTGATTATTTTGAGCTGAGGGTCGTGGTGACATACTGACAAACTCACTTAGCTGTTGCTGATTTTGATATAAATTACCAGTTGATAAACTGGTAACTAGATTTCCGCGAATATAATTGTTTTGCCTGGTGGTTCTATTTCTGAGCAGGTAATTATATTTTTTAGAGAGTACCCATTTTAACAGATTATTTAAGGAGATTTGATACATATCCCGCGGAGGTTATCATAGTATCTGAAGTTGTACGAGTATTGTAAATAAAAAACGTGTATAATGTACTACACGCACTAGAAACATTTGTCTAGTACGATTGAAAACTCGCCATCACTCGAAAAAATATGAATGAAATGTTTCGAAATTTTGGCAAAAGCTCATTTTTAATGTTGTATATTTTTTTTTTAAATGATAAAAGTGTGTTACGAATTTTTGGATTTCTAAATTTTTAATTTTCAATATTATTTGGCAAAGTCTAAAGAAGATTTCTGTAAAGTTTCAAGCCAAAATTTTTAATAGATCCAAAAATATGAGTGTTTTTGATATTTATGCCTTGGTGCGCGTGAATGCCGTGAACTTGGCCGCGAATACTGTTGTATAAGAGCAAATTTTGAATTTGATTTTCTCAAAAATGATGCAGTCAATGCTGGCAATCTTACTGAAACTTCGTTATTGCTTATTTTACATAAAATACTTTAATTTATAAAAAAATATTAAATTTTAGTAATTTATTTCGTTTTTGTATCGAACCTCCTTAATTTTTAAGAAAATTGATACATACTTATACCTTGGTTCTGATACTGATGGCAAAGAGTCTCGCTCATCTGAACTCTCTGCTTGACTGCCACCTTTGTAATATTTATTAGGAGTAGGAGAACGAGAACTAATGCCACTGTCGCTGCTATTACACGATTCTCGAAATACAGGTGGCTCTTGATAAGAGTGACGTTTACCTAACTTGGTATTATAGTTGTTCCAAGTATTTTTTTTCATGGAATTTGTGTTCATTAGTCTGTAGTTCATATGCGGTTGCACTGGTGTCAATGGTAGTCCATTAGATGTGCTTATTCGTTGTGGAGTAATTGCAACATTAGGTGAATTTATCCTTTGTGACCAATTTAGTGTTGTTGCTCCATTATGAACACCGTAATTAGTAGTTTGTACTTCCAAATTAAAACGATGCAGACATTCAATTGGATATGATCCTGGCTGTAAAGATTTTTGCATTGAATTAGATATTAATTCTTGTTAATTAATATTTTAATTTTTTTTATATTACAAAGGAAAAAAATTAATAATTTCAATATTATAAATTTACAGTTAAAGAAATAATTTTTTAAATATATTTTATTAAATGAAAAATATGACATGCTCAACATTATTACATTAAGTCATAAACAGTTACAAAATAAGATTTGTAACAATATAGCTAACAATACCTGCGTTAATCGTTGCCTATTATGATTTGAAGCATTTCGACTGTACTGAACAAATTCTTGGTGCATATTAGTTGGACTATTGGTATAAAATGCATGATTTTGTACAGAATAAAACTGTCCATTTGTTTGGAAACTATCCACTACGTGCACCATTGTGTGAGGCGAAAAAGTAGACTGGTACATAGTGAAACTTTAGTATTTGTTGGTGATTTAAGCGTTTTTAAGAGATATTAGGCAAGGTAAATTTAATTACTCTTAGTGCAAATTTAATATTTAGTTCCAACTAGTCGAGAAAGAAAAAGGAAACACAATCATTGTTAAATTTGTCTAATTTTATAGTGAAAATCTCATTATTTAAAAATAATATTTCACAGCTTAATATTAAGAATAAAATTTTGATTGGTCATTTTAATTTATAACAAGGCCCAATGATTTCCTGTAAAAAATTAAAAGCAAATATAAACAAATTAAATAAAATTCTTTCCATTTAATATTTTACATTACTACAAAATATTGATAGTATCAAATAATAAGATATTTTAATTTGAACCATAAGTGAACTCAATTTTTTAGTTAATTCTATACTATGCTACACTTATTGAGTAAGCTGTAAAATTATTGAAATAACTGTTTTAAAAGACTAATAAATGCGTGAAGAAATAACGAAATTTTTATGCATAAACTACCATTATTTGTATGATTTTCACTTATAAACTATATAATTGTGGTATGCTACAGTAATAGTAGCATGTTAATTAAGCTAAATATATTAAAAGATATTTAGATAGCATAAAATATGATAAATGAGCAATGAATTCTAGGGTAGCAATCAAAAATCGAATAACTCCGAAAATAAAGTGAGGTTAGAAGAACGCAATAAGGGCGTAAGAATAACGTAAACAAAAGTCACGTATAGAGCGCAGATTATTTGTAAATACGTATAATAGGTAAATACTGTTTACAATTACCTGGATAGAATGAGATTAATTAGTTGCCATTTTCTGAAAAAGGTAGTCTCCTTTTGGGCCGCTCAATTTTGTGATTTCATGGCAGGGTACGCTTCTCTCTTTCTTGTTCTAACCCCCTTTACTTGTTCATCGAAAAGTGAGTATAGGGGCTTTCCCAAAGTGTAAACATGCGCGAGACCAAGACAACAATGGTTGGAAAATTTTCTCCTCCTTCGAAAAGCTTGAAACCGTTGAAAGAAAAAAAAATTCAATTCCACGCAGTGAACGATCATCAGTGCAATATTTATCCAATCGTTCGTTCCCCATCAGAGCCGGCGCCCGGCACCCGGTTTTGAAATTTGAAATTTTCAGAAAACTTAGTGTGTTCGCAGCTACGTATAATAACGCAACTCTAAATATATAGTGAAACGACTGATGGCCGCCTGCCGCGGGCCCTGCCGTGATGGATCAAATAAAATCATTCATTCGATTCTATTCCGTTAAATTTGCTCCTTATCATTTAGTATATCATAATCAAAATTCAAATTAAATATTTCAATATTTTGCGTAATTTTCCAATTAAATGTTTTATCAGTTAATTACAGAAAATTAAAAACCTGCGGTCGCCCCGCCGATAGTGTCAGTCCACCGCAACGGTAATAAAAGTACGAACGAACCTATACGATACCTTGTATTGAATCGAATCACTGGGGGGTTATTCTCTAACTATCTCACTCGTGAGATAATCTGTTTTGACCAATCGGAGCGCTTCTTTAAAGAGAAATATGCCTATCTCACCAGTGAGATAGTTAGAGAATAAGCCCCCAGATTCACTGAACGCATCTCAATGTTGGCAGTATTTATGACGACAAAATAAAGAAAAACATATACATTACTCATTCGGCAAATCAGCATATACGTATGTGCCACCATGGCTTTTACTCTTTGGACTCTTTTTGAAGCTTCCCTTTTACTACTAAATGCTGTTTGTGTTTTGCATGAAGAAAGGTTTCTTATGAAATGTGAGAAAACTAGAACTAAATATATGTTATATTTGTTTACTAATAGAATGTGGGAGTGCATGATATATTATCTTTAGAGGTTATGTTTTTGTTTTCATTTTATAAATGATATTCTTATACTAATGGAACAATTGGTATTTATTGATAATAATTATACTAATTGTATGATATACTTTTTACATTTTCAATATTCAATATAATTTACCATTTTTACTATATTTAAGTGTAATCCATAGCTCTGTTTTTTGTAGATTTAATTAACAATATGTCTAATGTAGTTGTAGATCAAAATAATGACTAAAAGCTTCTTTAGGTGTCTTTTAATCATTTTGTAATCATTTTTTCAATGGCAATTATATATTTGATTTTTAATTTTGTTGTGAAAAAGTAGCTTGATAATTCAATTAAAAGTAGGAACAGTAATGTTTATTTTTATCGTTTATTCTTAATTTTTTAATACGTAATAAGTTTAATGGAAGATAATTAAAACTTATTTAATTTTAGATGGCTGGGGTGCCAATCAAAATGTTCAAGGTTTTGGAGAACCTCCTACAGTGAAGTCACAAATTTTAAATTTAATCCGATCAATTCGTACAGTTGTAAGAAGTAAGTAATTATTAAATTCTGATAGATTTACAGTTTCAGAACATATACTGTGATATTAATATTCTTTTTTATTATTTTTCAGTACCGTTAATATTTTTCAACATTATAGCGATATTCATAAAACTTATTCTTGGGTGATTTGCTAAATATTCCATTTTGATGTACATAAGTTTGAGAAGAACAAAGTTGTGGGAAAGTCAGCTCAATTTGTAAGAAATAAGGAATATTAATTTATTTTTACAATACAAAAAAAAATAAAGAATTTCATTTACCAAAACATGAACTCTAAAAATTTCTCCATCTCATTTTTCTACATACTTGAAGAATAATGTTTTAGTTATTTTAGAGGTTACCTTTTTTTTACTCAATAACATCAATGATTTATCTACGATAACAAAATTATAGCCATTAGTTATTTCCATGCATAATGAGCACAGTATTAAATTTTGAAAATTCTATTTAAAATATAAAATGTAGGGATCTGTAATATTTAGTTGTAGTTTTTTTTTTACAAGTGAGATCATACAAGGTTCACATACCAAACTTATCCCATTTCTTAGTATATAAAAGGAAGTTTTCTAAAAAACTGACCCTCTTAAAGTGAAATATTTTTAAAACCTATTTTAAATAGGAGAAAGTAGAAACAGTTGAATATTTTAAGACATTCATATTCAATTGATTTCTGTTTAAATTTTGCCTTGAAGTAAGTAAAAGGGTCAATTTTATTTTAAATTTAATATTTTTTATGTTCCATAAGTTTTAAAGACTTTATTCTGTTTTCAATGGAATCCTCCCATGATTACATACAGTTTTGGTATACCAAAATGTTCATTAAAAAATTTTTCATTCAGTAGGTTTTCCTATTCAGTAAATTATGTCTTGAAATACACATATAATTAAAATTTAATGGATTACACTATATAATCTCCATGCCGGGCTTATTATAAAAAAGTTAATAATTTAAAAAAAAATATATTTAAAAAATTAATACGTCCGCTCAATCGCTTAATTCCATAAAATCTTTTTGCGAATCACCTTAACGAATCCTTTAAACGTTTCTCTCTCTCGCAAAAAACCGCTTCTTCTTTCACACGGTTTAAGAGCCGTCGAACGTTCATGCCGTGTTTGTGTGCATATATATAAAGCTCTCTTTCTGGATTATAGGCCCCTTGCAAAATCGACTATATACCGGATAGTCTCACGCTCCACGAGTATCAACTTTCCCTGCGCGCGCGTATTATGTGTACACATATACACACTGCACGAGATGAGCTCAGCTGCGCGCGAGAGGAAGACGCGAAGATCTTGTCGGCTCTATGCTCGAATTCTTATGTGTCGGCGTATATATGCACACTGCCTTTGTGTGACTTATATCGTTCGGATTGAGCGACGCCCTGGAATAAAGTCGCGATTCGAAGTCGTTTTCTTTCGAACTCTTATTGCACGTCTCAATCTGTTTGATATTTAAAGTATAGTAGAGAGCTTCAATTAGG
>UELU01140047.1:0-33842 GCA_900490025.1 Megastigmus dorsalis | reverse complement strand
TATATATATAGAGAGAGAGAGAGAGAGAGAGAAAGAGGAGGGAGAAGGAGGTAGCGAGACTCGTTTCTAGTGTGCGCGTATATAGTTGGCCAGCACACAAGCACAGGTAAGTATAAGTACATTAGGTATACCTGAGAGAGGTGCGAGAGTCGTGCATACATAAGAGGAGGGGGAAGAGCGCCGACAGAGTGAGAGAGAGAGAGAGAGAGAGAGAGAGAGGGAGGGAGGCAGGATTCCTTGGCCGCGGACGGCGATGGTGAAGAGCCGCGAGCAGTTCGCGTAGAGAGGCCCCTCAGTCTGGCTTTGGAAAGCCTAGCGAGTCGTCGTCGCATGTCTAGTCCTAGTCTCTCTCCCCCCCCGTCTTGGCTCCATAGAGACAAGAATTTCCACATTCCTGTGCGCGAGCGCTATTACGTCGAGGAGAATCGGCGCGGCAGCTCCGCCGGCAGTTTGGCGATTTTCGGACGATGCCGAGTCCCGCAGCCCTAACAGTGTTGTTGTTCCTCTGCCGATCACCGTTGCCCACAGTCGCGATGCAGTGCACCAAAAGGAGGAATGGATAAGAGTCGCTGCTGAGCCCTGCAGACCGAGGAGACAGCTACCGAGCGATCGAGACCGCGACCGGGTCCGAGACCGAGACCGAGACCGAGACCGAGACCGAGACCGAGACCGAGACCGAGACCGAGACCGAGATCGAGACCGAGACCGAAGCGACGGAAAATAACTGCAGAAGAAGCTGAGCGATGAGTGAGTATCGGAACAAGTTGATTGTGCGCCGCGGGTGAACGGCCCCTCGCTCGATGCATCCAATACCTACCTATACTGCACCTTTGGCTGCGAGTCTCTTCCTCCCTGCATGCAGCCTGGCTCCTTCGCCGCCTGCACTCTTATATACGCCTATAAATAGAATCTGACCGCGCTAGCGCTGCTGCTGCCTTCTTCTTCTCCTTCTACTTCTTTTTCTTCTTATTCTTCTCCTTCTTCTTCTTCTTCTTCTCCTTGTTCTCGTTCTTGTTCTTGTTCTTGTTCTTGTTCTTGTTCTTGTTCTTGTTCTTGTTCTTGTTGTTGTTCGTCTTGTCCGCTCGTTGGCGCGGCCGACCTTGAACCAAGCCACGGTCAGCAGCGTAGCCGAGCAACTCGTTGGGCCAGAGCTCGGCCTATCGCAATGCCTTCATAGTACACCGGACTTATATATAGAGATGCAGCCGGAAGCGCTACTGTATAGGTGTACTTATAGCTTGTGTTTGGCCGCGCGCGCCAAGTGACTCTCAACTGTTCAGCTGGTAGCGCACGGGGGAGGCAGGAGACGGGAGACAGGAGGCTGCAGCGAACAGCTTCCGATGAGTCAATCGCCTGCAGGGACGCATTCTTATTACTCGACGATCCACATGAAGAAGTGAAGTTTAGAAAGTGCACTGGGCGAGTCACGCCAAATGCAAGATTATTTCCTTCCCCGCCGCCCCTCGATCTTGTCGTATTTTTAACTTTGATTCCGCAGCGAGTCGATTTTCCTGAAAGCCGGCGATTCATCTGCAGCCATACTAATTATGTTAGGCTGCCCGAGTCGGAAAATTGTTCGTTAAATATGCATCGGGGCAGCACTGAAAGACATTGCTCGACGATAATTATTGCAGTTGTTCCGTATAGGGTCGAGGCAGTGCCGACAGGACTCGCGAGTGCAGGCTTAACAGTTGCAGTAGTAGAGGATTCCTTAGCGAGTGGTTTATGGTATGCGTGCGCGGAACGTTATTTAAATACCTACGCTGCAGCGTCTGGCCCGCTCGTCCGCTCGTCCGCCCGTCCGCTCGTCCGCCCGTCCGCTCGTCAGCCCGTCCGCCTAGGCCTAGACTTTGCCTCTCGTAGCAATTCATACATTATACCTGTATCTACGCCGCATCGCCGTCGCCGCCACCACGATTATATTGCTGAGAAATAAGGAAAAGCCTAAATGTTCCCAAGCTCCACCGGATGAGTATATAAGAAGAGTCACTTTTTATCAGGTGCAGAAATAAGAGAGAAAAAATTGCTCAACCCGTAGGTAGTATAAACATTTCATTGTATAATAACTTCCGTAAAAGTACAATGAAAGTAATCTTCATTGTCCTGCGACTCTGCCTCTTCCCATGCTATCTATGCTAGGTATATGTGCGGCAGCAACCGCTCTATAGCTTCTATTCGCCGCGCTTTCATTCGCTATAGCCGAGGGAAAAGAGTCTGCGTCCCGACAAACTGAATTATATAGCATTTTCCACACCGTCTCTTGTGCGGCGGATTCGACCTGAAACGCCTTTGCCCCTTACGCAGGATATACATTGCATTCGAATCTTATTCAACTTTCATCTCGAGAATTTCTAAATCGCAGGCTTTTCATTCCACGCAATTTATATCGAGCAATTTATATCGCCAGCGAATTTCATCCAAATCTCCGCTATTTCACTCCACTATTCTACTATATAATATATATATATATATATAATACTTTTAATTCGACACGCGAAACGCACTCTCGACTTAAGCTCCTATAAGTATACCAGCTTGGTAGTCCCGAATTTTTTCTAAATCCACTTTTCATTTTTCAAGCTGGTGCACAAGTCGAAAAAACATTTTGCTCATAGAACTTTAATACCTACACTCTCGCGCGCTCAACAGTTTAGGTGAAAATAGGAAGTATGGAACTTTCCTTTAATCTTTGATCAAAAAATACATATACTTTCACTTATCAAATTTAATTCCTGTATATATCTTAATAAGTTTAAAGCAATGTAAACATTAGTATACAAAAGGATTCCACAGCTAGGTATAGTATAATTTTTCTAATAATCAAAATACTTTCTAACGTTTTGAAAGTAAGATTTGCACTTTAGTACCGCACGGAGCGCAAGTAGAGTAAAAAAAGAGAAAAGTCGATATTAAAGCCTATGTAAATAATACATGAAACTGAAATTTCTATTTTTTTCTCTTTCATCAAATACCAACAGGAATTCTACGTTTCATCAATTCCTGCCGCATGCAAATGTCATTAGTCCGCTGTCCCCAGCTCGTATACTGACATTTTACTCTATCAAGCGAGAGAGTATACCTATAGATTAGTGGAAATATATAGAGAAAAAAAAATATGTCAGACTACTGAACTCTTTACGCACGTGCAATCTCGTAAACGTTGAGTAGCGAAATCGCGAAATCGCGAAATCACGAGAGTCGACCCACACTAACCTACATTTGCTTTATAAGTAGCGGGGAACCGAGTTGTCCCTCGAGCGCGCGCTACCGAGGAATCCTCATTTCCGGAAAGTCCCTCACTTCCGGCAACAGACTTTAGCTGCTCCGACGCTGGCTAAAACCAATTGGCCCTTTTAAAGGCATTTCATCCGGAGCTTGCCTTTTTCTTTTTATGCCCAATTCCGCTATTCTTAACCAACTTTTATTGCACTTTTATTTTACGCCAAACAGTATACCAAAATTGCCAATCTAATAGTATTATTAATAATATATAGGATATAATACCTATACCAATTACATATAGATAGAGAGATACAGACAGATTCGGACAGATTCCTATTGTAAAATTTTTACCTTCGAGACTTTTTCAGCTGCAATGCGATTGTGCAAATATTCGGTTTTGCCATAATACTATATACTCGCACAACATGCAAATGACGATATTTCTTTTCTTGTATATCCCTCGTTAAAAGTCGCTAAAACTCGAGTCCATATTCAGTCTGACGCGATCGATAAGACGTGCACTTTTTTTAACAATCAGTAAGTCTCTCGTTTTTATTAGGTATAGTTTATGAAGCTTAGTTTCTCTTCAAGCATTCTTAGTTTTTCATGCTTTATAAACTACTTCATATCATGCGGTTGCCTAAATTTTTTAATACATTCCATCATACACAGTTCCCTGAAATAATATTTTTGATAAAGTTAGTGACTATGTCAATAAGAAGCGCAACAGGATGTAGAAGTATAATAAGCAAACAAAATGAATTAAGCATAAGAGTATGAAAAAAAAATATTGAAAGTCAAGATAGTCGGTATAAATAGGCAATGCTTGAATGCGGGAGTCATGGCGTTTTCTCTTCAGCGTATATTTTGCCGATCGCCGGATTATTCGCCATTGTGTCGCTGATTCCCGCGTTTCGCGCGCGCGTTCCTGTGTGTTGTAAAATAACAAGTTACACGTAATACAATCTATTTGGTTTCTCTCCCCCCCCCCCTTTCTCTCTCTCTCTCTCTCCCTCGGCCTCCCTCACTCATCTTTACACTCGTCTCGAATTTCTCCTTTTGTTCAATTGAAAATCGCGTAGATGTATTCGCACAAATGAAGTTACTCACCATTTCATTCTATCCAAACGACAATGTAAGAAATGTTGAATCTTCTGAAGTCTCGGAAATGAATGATCAGATCTGTAAAATTTTGAAAAATCTGAAAAACCTGTCGCTTGAGCTCATGCTAGGACTAAATGTATTATTTATTTGTTTTTTTCTTCGAAAGAACGATTTAACAATTTAAAAACTTCTGAGAACCTTCCGTCGTAAGATAATTATCAAACTAACGTTTCCAAAATCTGAATTGAAAGCCGAGGCTTACGAGGAGAAGTACCTATATGTATAGGTCCGCGACTGTCGCAACACGTGGCGCGAATATAGAGACGATGACATGTCTGCCGGAGACGGAGTTCCCATGCCGTATGGTGTAGTTCGAGCAATGTAATAGGATGGAATTGCAAAAGTACATCTATACTGCGGGTTAGTCTCTCCGATGCACCTCCACGAGACGTACAAGGAATAAGTATTATACGAGTCTGCGCGCGCAATAAGCTGCGGCCAACACACTCTCTGCAGCCGGCGACTCGCAGCGCATTCTTTTCGCGATCGGCTCTCGGATCGGCTGCTCAATTATTGTCTCGCATTAGTCATAGTATTAGCTCCCGTAATAATAATTGTTCCGCAATAATAATCACGGAGAGCTGCGATGAATTACGGAGCTTCTATGCCTATGTATATGATGTATAGGAGCCATCGGTAATAAGTAGTCCGTCGTCTTGCGATGAAAATATTTTTACGCTTCGTTTAAGACTGAAAGCCGAGTGTTGACTGTGTGAGCTGGCAAAGTGAATGCCGGCCAAGTTGAAAAATACTAACGGTAATACTTTCGCTGTATGCGTGCTTTCGCCAGTGTGTATGTGCGTATGCGCGCGCAGACTACATCACTACAGCTTGATACATCACGCGTCGCTTTAAAACAAGTTTTGCGCTCGATCGAAAAGTTCGCAATGTCAAAAAAAGTGAAACAGTTTTACGGCTCGGTTACTTATTCGTTTGTTCTTACGCTTTTTTCTCCTCTTCTCTTCCTCTTTGTTTAAGCCGGGCCTAGAATGACGGCGCGAATAAAAGAATGCGCGCGCTTTCGAGGAGCAATAACAGCCGTACATAACTTGCGAAGCATTGGCTCTCAGTCGCTCTCAGCGGAACGGGTTCTCACAGAAATTAACATCCGAAGACGAGAGAAAATGCTAAAATGCTAAAATCGCTAATAGTCGGTACAAGCGCGGGGCACAGTTTTCTTCGCTCCGCATTTCCCACGAATCGGATTGTCAAAAATTAGGAAAGCAAAGCGATTTGCGCGCCAGCCAGTCAGTCAGTCAGCCAACAGCTCGTTAACAGAATCAAAGCGCGCTCCTCGGCTCTTCTCGGGGCAACAAAAAATGAAAGGAGGATTCTTTAACGTGGGCGAATTGACGGAATGTAAAAAGTCACGTGAAATCAATGAGTCTAGCTTGGAAAAACGCCGCTGCAAAAAATTCCGCATAATAACCAAGTTTTTATCCATGTCGGCAGCTATAAGACAAGTGTATGGATTGGATACGCTGGGTCGAAAGCAATTTACTTTAATAATATTAACGAAAATAATTGACTGACTTACAAAAACTCGGCAGCTTGGAGTGATAAACCTTGAGATAATCATTTATAAGATTTGCATTATTTCATCGGCAAGAACAATATATATACATATATATATATATATATATAGACGTATATATATACGTATTCCTTTCACTTTATTCAAATTTGTGTGTCTTGACTGTTGATGAATTTCGTCTTTACACATAAAATACGCGAAGTTTTCAATGTAGAATGAACAATGTGCAGATAAAGTTATAAAGCTAAACATAAAAAAACAAAATCTCATTACTCAGATAAGTATATCTGATTTATTGCAACGGAAACGCGATCCTTAAAGGCAGCTCTAATTGTTCAGCAATGGATGACGATCATCATCTTTCCTGTCCAGCCGTTCTCTACATTCCAGTAGCAAGTGCATCGTTCATAACATATCGCGGATGCAGCAGTCTCGGTAAAAAATAATATTTGCGGAAAGAAGAAAGGCCGTAGCCGCGGAGCGCGCATGCAGGTGATTCGCGCGTATACGAAAATAAAAAGCAAGCTAGCCGCTCGCGGAAAGAGTGCGGGAAAAGTAAGTCGAGAGAGGCTTCGCTCTCTGCAGCCTGTACCGCCGCTGGCCGCAGTCCGCATCCGCGGTACGCTGCAGCACGGTCAGCGATACCGCAGCACGCTTGGCTCGCCGGTCCACCCGTGAGCGCGTGCGTGCGTGCAGCAACGCGCGGCTACGAAACGCTCCACTTGTGCAGAGCGGGGCTCCGCTGCATCGCATCGCGATCCCAGATCCGCCTGTAGGCGCGCGGACGCGGATCCATCGGCCGGCCGGATATGCACCGATCTCCCGGCGCGTATTTTCCGGGAGTCTAGCCGCTGCCGGACGCGCGGGAGGAGGGGAAAAAACGAATTCGGCTAAGAGGAACGAGCGTGCAGCGAGGGAACCTATACCTATACCTATATAAGTACATGTGTATATATATATATATTATAGGTATAGTGCAGAGACTCCTGTGGCGCTCCAAGGAAGCGAGCCTCGCTCTCGCGCAGCGCGCGATCCACCGCAGGCCTCCAACGCTTTCCAATGAATCCAATGAATAACGTGCAAAGGGTGCCGCTAGAAATGCACCCGCCGATTGTCCCGGCAGCCCAATTTTATTAATTTATGCATCTATTGTAATACCTATGAAATACAGTGCGCATCAGTTTTCCCGAGATAGGACAAGGTATACGAGACAAAGTATATCCACCCTCGGCGATATTGATCGATCTATCGATATCGGTGGCTCGACGTTTATTTGCTATGGATTATCGATCCAAGTTTTCTCCGTTGGACGCGTCGATTACAAATAGATCGCTCGATCACCGGATGCGATTGCACGCTGCACTGCAGAGAAGCGACGATTGTCATCGCTTCGCCCCACCGTGCGAAGCTATAGTATATATGTTATAGCTATGTGCAGCCTTAATTCCAATCGGTTGATTCGAGTGTAGTATAGCTGGTATAATAGAACTCGAGTCTACTCCACTCCCTGCCGCCTGCACTAGCATCCAGTAAACTCGTGCGTGAAAAGAGATAGAGCCGAGCCTCTCGAGAGCGCGGATCCATACTACATAAGATCATATGATTTCATATGATTCTTCCAGCTGTAAACTAAACGTTAGCATTCTTTCAATCTGTGCAGAGCATTTTTCGGAAAAACGCGGACTAACTGCAAAGTAATAATATTAACATCATTATACCGTTAATTTTTCAGCGAATCTTTTACATTTGGTGAAAGACTGGCTTTTTATGAATAAAATTAAAAAATTTCGACTAGGTTTCAAAGAAGAGATGTTCCGATCACCTTTGATCTAAATAATAAGCACCCACTAAGGCTTTTCCAAATTCAAAATATCGTGTTTGGAAAAAAAATTCAAAAAATTACGTTTTTTTTTCGAAAAATGAACTATAACTTTTTTAATTTGACGTTTAGGTCAATTAAATTATGGCACAGGCATTTGAAAGATCAGACTTTATACTATCGGAAACACTGTATTTTGAATGTTTCCTAGGATGTTTGCATTAAAAATTATAGCGTCGAAAGTTGAGAAGAAATAATCGACATTTGGGCGTTAATGGGTTAAGCTATACTAATACTTATTATTGTTGTTGATGGATTGCATGTATAATCGGCTACAACTTTCAACGTACAAAGCAGTTATTATCGAAAGCCCTTGTATTATAACTGAAATCATCACAGTTATTTTGAATTACATTTGAAAAGTTGTAATAGAATCGTAAGAAAGTTACAGAAAACACCAATATGTATGTAAACTGAATTTATCAAAGCTGCTGTTATGATAAGTAATATTGGAGTTAATGAAATCTTTTTATTATTGAAAAGCTGAATTATAAATCACGATGAATGATATGTTATACTTTAAAATTGACTTTAATATTTAAAGTATTGTCAAAAATAGTCTTATATAACGCGGGTCTAAAAAGGGCTTTTCTATTATTATACACTTATCAGTATATTTATAAAGTTAGCAGAGGCAAAAAATTTAGTGAACGAATGAGGAAGCATCGAAGAAAAAGAGAAAGGAACGAATCTGTAGCTATACAAGATAATTCGTATAGTTTGGAACGGCTCGGTCATCCGAGAGGCCCAAAAGAAGCATAATCGAGAACCAATGAGTAATATAACAGTATATATATCCGACGCGCGGAGCCGACGACAATATAACCCGTTACAGGGAATCGGCTGCAGGTATAAAGAGGAAGAGAGGCCGTGAGGTGGGGAGAGAGAAGAAAAAAGGCGCGAAGCAAGTCGCCGCGATTCATTAGCCGCGCGCGCTATCGGCCCCACGCCTCGCGCGGCGAACCAACTATTACGATACAAAGCAACGCAAACCAAAGTATAGCGAATCGCGAATTCGAAGCCGCTTATTTCCAGCTCAGCTAGTGTTAAAGATATTAAAACGATTACCGCTTGCTTTAACGTTCGCTAATAAATCCTCCGCAGTAATGTGCCGTTTCTAGAAAGCTAATGAAGCAGTAAGTCAACAATTTCCAGACGCATAAATTGCAACTCTACTACTATTTTTCGACACTCCCGTAGCCACTCGATGAGCTCGAGTTACAGGTTCTGGAACGAAATTAATCGTCCAATAAAAGACCCGATGCAAGCAGCAGTTTTGCTGCAAGAATAAACAAAAACACGCTTATTACTTACTTATCCGTCATTCACTCGCTTCATTCATATTTATTTACTTAATAACAACATGGTTTGTAAAAGCAAACTATCATTGCATTTAAACTTATATATTCATTTATTCTGCACCTCGTCATCACCTATTAAAAATACTCGTGATGCTTTTTTTTTTGCGCATTTGATGCATTAATTAATATAAGATAATACAAGTATAGTTTATCGAAAAAATTAGAGGATTGCAGGTACATCATTCATTTTGGATTTCGTTTCTTTCGTCTTGTCGTAGCATAGAAAAGGTGGTGTTTCTCCGATAGAAGTAGGTATATACATATATAATGGTGCAAGTATTAGGCGAGCAGATAAGCCATCTGAATTTTTCCATCGGTCTTCCTGCTATATGAATGGTGTGAAAGAAATTTATATAACAACCACGGGCTACAGTTGTATGCGAGCCAACCAATTCCCACAGCTCCGAGTGCGTTGGAAAAAAATACTCTCTTCACCTATTCAAGTAAGGGACTCACTCGCGCCTCTTGCACCAATCAAACTCGCAAAGGCGCAAGATCCGACTTTCTTCTAGAGAAGTCAATTTTTACTTTTTCTCATATTCGTAACACGTAATGCGTTTACACTCAGTTGTAGTCAGCTGCCCGCTATCCTCTTACTTTTCGCGCACACTCCAAATATCTAAGGTCTTTGAACTGAATCGGCTTTTATTCAAATGAACCATTTAAAATTTAACGTTTCACCTTGTGCTTTGCATTCAATGTAAATTTGCATTCAATGATCTTAATATGCTTGAAAAGATACGTCAATTTATTTCGTAAATTACTTGTTTTGCTAGACTAAATAAATACATACTGCGTACAAAACTCACTCGTCATGCGTTCGTTCTTTCTTTTTCAATTCTTTATTATCAACTCTATCATCAGCTGATATTTGATTTTATTAAAATCCTCTCAAGCAATTTTTTAAAAGGAAATCATATACAATTGGTATAACGGGATTTTAAGATTAGTAATTTCAGAATTTCATGCACAAGAACCAGAATTACACTGGCTTATTGGCAAAGACAATTTAATAACAATTTATAGACGAAATATTGAATTTAAAAGAATTGTCTGGATATGCAGCTTTGCGTGTATATATAGAAAAATGAACCACTGCAATATCTGGAGTCTTTAGTTTTTTTTTTTCAAGTTAAATGTATCGTAACACGTACTTAACGACCGATTCGATCCCCTCAACATATATTGGCATAAATTTAACTTCTCATTAACCTTCTTTTAACTCAACTGACAACATCGTGTACTTGCTTTGCTCCAAAAGTAATTCTAATTTCTAAGTGCGGCAGTACAGGAGCAATAATTTTTGCAACTTGAAATTTTATAGCTAATTTAAGCGATTGTTAGCGATTTCACGTGATTTATTTGGAATGATTGATTGATCGATTGATAAAAAAAGTCTGTATCGAAAGAGTCCAGCCCGCAATAAAAGCGAATAAAAATGTTCGGGGAGGAAATCGCTGGAGTAAGCAAGTGCGAAGAGCTGCGACGCGTCGAAAAAGTCGGTCGAATCGATGTAAAATCGGCGAACCGGCGAGTCGGCAAGGCGAGTTCTCGTCTACGTACATTTCCCGCATAGGAATTGGCCCGGAGGGCAACTACGGAGGCGACGCGCCACGAGAGGGGGTAGCTTGGGAGCTGCGACCAAAAGGCAAAAGGGAGCCGCGGGAGAACTGCGAAAGTGAAAGGCTGAAATTCCAGAGGCGCGCGGAGTCGCTGCGATAGCGATAGCGGTGGCGCGAGCGATGCAGGAGCGATGGAGCGCTGGACCTATGGCGAACACGTGCGCATACCATCTCGCGTACATAGGTAGATTCGCGCACGCTTATTAGCTGCAATGGGAGCCGATTTCTCACTGATTGCCCGCCCGATTTCCAAATGCGGCTCTTACTCGTAACGTCCGATTTTTCTTCTGGCTGCTCTCCGCCAAATGCATAGATGCAGTCGCACTTTGCTTCCCTGCGCTCGCGCCTATTCTGCGTCAGGGAGAAAAAACTCCCCGGTTCCCGTTGCAGAAAAAAACCGGTGTACTTACAAGCAAGAAATTATGGAAACTTTCGACATGTTTCATCATAGAAACGGCAATATTATCGCTGCAATCCTTGTGTTTGCTTTTTACCTAGCTAGCCTTTAGTAGCCTAGCCTACTGCAATATACCATTTCATTTCACTATTTACTGACCGTCGAATCCAATTTTCTTATTGCTTACTTTCAAACTCGGTAAGTGCTTGATTGACTAAGCCTCATGATGAGTACTAATATAATGTCATTTCGAATAACCATCCCGGCATGTATGAGTCTTGCAGTCTTTTTTTTAAAGAAATAATAATAATAATAATAATAATAATAATAATAATAATAATAATAATTATAATGATAATCATAATGAAATAGTAGTGCTTCTTCTTTTCTATCAAAAATTCATCTCCAGTGATCTAATTTTCAACTGATTTGCGTATAATGTATCAATGTATAATCAAGAACTTGGACGACTAAAAGGTGATAATGCGCCAACATATGCGAGGATAGTCCGGGTAGTTTGATTCCTCTTAGCTCGGCATGATAATTAACGAGGAAGAGGAGGAATCGAGGATGCAGCACATTCGGTATCTTATAGACGATATATCCGCGAAAGTCGAGTAAATCGGCTGAAAATCGCGGCTTTTATTAGCGCGTGCGGCGTGCAAGATGCCAAGTCAAGTATGCCGAGAAACATGTGCGCCGAGTAGTGGAAATCTGGTTCTCCCTCGCGGGCCGCCGGTGTGCGCCTGGAACGGCAGGCGCTATAATATAATAGCCTGGCTTGAGCCTCGGTCCAAGCTGTCCGCGTTAGCAAGTGTTCCGCGTAGTCTCGCGTGCAGACCGAGCGGAGCCCGAGTCTGTGCGCACTAATTGTCCCTCCGCGGCGGCGGCGGCGGCTGTGGTGCGCTTACCTTACCTTAAAGGCGTATAGCCGGCCGCAAGCATAGAAAACGAACGATACCGCGTTACAGCGTTGCAGCTGCCGCGCGTACCGATCTAGCCCCAATCATCTCTACAGCTACCAGCCTTATATCGCACGGTCGCCTCTAGCTTTCATTGCACAATACCAATTGAACCCCCTATTTGGCTGCCCCTACCTATACAGCTACCTACTCCTTTTAATAATAATTATAATACATATAATAAGCTCTTTTTGTATTTGCTTCGATGATCCACCATGACCGATTGTTTCCCTGCACAGGACCAGCCAGAGCAGCAGCTACAGCAGCAGCAGCAGCAGCGGGCGCCCGACTGGCGACGGTGATGGCGGTGGCGGTGGTGGCGGCGGTGGCGAGCGTCGGCGGGAGCTCGCCCTGCCCCTGGTCCGCCCAGGCCCTCTCCGAGCTCGAGAGCTCCTGCACCTGCGACTACAACCTGGCCCGCGAGCTCTCGGTCCAGTGCGACGCGGTCGACTTCAACCAGCTGCTCTCGGGACTGCGCCGGTTCGCCGCCGGCCAAGCCTCGCGCATCGACCTCCTCTACCTCAACAACAGCACGATCCCCGTGCTGCGCAACGGCTCCTTCGCCGGGCTCCGCATCGCCAACCTCCAGCTGAGCGGCTGCAAGCTCAAGGGCCTCGAGCCGGAGGCCCTGGCCGGCCAGGAGTCGAGCCTCCGCAGCCTCAACCTCAAGGACAACGAGCTGCCGAGCCTGCCGAGGGAGGCCCTGGCCCCCCTGAAGAACCTCACGGTCCTCGACCTCTCGAGGAACCGGATCAGCCGGCTGCCGGAGCGCGCCCTCGCCGGCCACCGGCTCGTCACCCTCAAGCTCGCCGGCAACAGCGAGCTCCTCCTGGAGCCCTCGAGCTTCCGGGGCCTCGAGCCCAGCCTCAAGAACCTCAACCTCATGGGGACGCGGCAGAGGCGGCTGCCCGAGGCCCTGCGGGGCCTCGGCGCCCTCGCCTTCCTCGACCTCTCGCAGAACAGCATCAGCGAGCTCGGCGGCTCGGAGGGCTTCCAGGGCCTGGCCGCCTTGACGGGCCTCAACCTCGAGCGCAACCTCATACAGGCCATCGGACCGGACGCCTTTACCGGGGTCAGCGCGACCCTCACCTCGCTCAGCCTGCTCAACAACCTCATACCCGAGTTCCCGACCAGCGCCATCGCCAGCCTGCGCGAGCTAAAGGTTTGCTACCGTCTATTTGCTCAATTCTGCATCTCGTCTTCTTCTCTTGCGAAAAGCTCGATCCATGCATTCGAAAGTCCGACTGCCGCCTGAGATACTCTGCCTAGCTTTAGCTGCAGCTAATTTTCTTGCATCATTATAAGTACTTACTGATTTAAGCCTATTAATCCTCACCTGTACTGCTTCGTTTAATCAGAACGAGATTTCATCTTCAAATTTCTATCTTCAAATACCTATTTAACCTACCAAATTGACTAAAATGTTATTTTATACTTTCATGCTTTTGGTGATTGTCGTGTGAGGTCTCAATCGGTCTTTGAGGAGAAAATCTTGATTCAAATCTAGACATTCAGATAATGACTCAATACTTTATTAATGTTTAGTCAAGTTTTATACATATGCATTCAAGGCCATTGAACAGTTAGAGCAAATAAAATCAACTCGATCAGTAGTATAATTTACTTATTTCAAATTATACCATTAAAACTGAGCTCACAGTTAAATTCAGCTAAAATGTATTCAAATTTTTCAGTTTACATAATATAGAAATTAATTTTAATGTAGCTTAAGATATAATACAACTTTTCGCGAATATAAGAATATTTTTATAAATATGAGAGCTTCAATAATTTTATTTTGTAATAATTCGCATCATATTCATGCAAAAACTAAATATACTACATTTTCTTTTTTAAATTTTTAAGCAATTCGCCAATCAGTGATTCTATAGAACCTGCGAGTACACAGTCTCACGGGGAATAATGTCTTTGTCTTTTTGCTCAGAAAAGCAAAAACTACGGCACCATCAAATCGACGTATGCAGGCAGAATGTCGAAACATTTTCCTCATTATTATCGCGCAACATTATTTCCTACTGTTTTTTTTCAGTCTCTTTTTCCCAAGTAAATTTGGTATATTCTCATATTCTCTTCAAGCCCTCTTTGTATAGGTACATGCCTACAGTTGAAAATGTTCTTTAAAAGACTTGAGCTTTTAGCAGTTTTCTATTATACAAAATATCTGGCAGTAAAACTAGAATATAATCTCTTTCAATACAAGGTCTTTATGAAAGTAACTGCGATCGTGATCCAAATGCTTTTCATATACCTACAGGAATATATATCTTATATGTATATATTCATTATGAATAATATGCGTAAGCTCGAATTCTGGAATATCCTTCGTTTTCGAGCTTTTCTTTCAATAATCTCGCGCTCCTCAGGTGCTGGACATCGGGTTCAATCTGATGACCGAGCTACCGGTGCGAGCATTCGAGGGCAATCCGTCCATTACCCTCCTCGCTATCGATGGCAATCCCCTATCAACTGTACCCGAGGAAGCTTTCATGGGTCTCAATGGAACGCTTCGGGGCTTGAGTCTCGGTGGACGTTTCCTGATTTGCGACTGCAAGCTGCGCTGGATCGTTGAGTGGATACGCACGCGGGATCTGCAGGTAACGAGTCGCGAGAGCAAGCCACAGTTCTGCGGTAGTCCGCAGAGGCTACAGGATCGAAGCTTTTATTCCATCAAGCCTGAGGGTGAGTATTGCACTGTAGGCGCGAGAAATGCATGCAGTGGGCCCTTAACAAGAGAACTGCAAGAGTCCCCGCTCGACTAGTAGGCTCGGCTCGCTAACGCACAATGTTCTCTCCCTGCAGAAATGAGCTGCGAGCGGCAAAGCGAGAGTATCGGAATCGGCACGGTCGAGAGCGTTGAGCCCACCGGAGCTCTACTAGAGGCCATCGAGAAGGGCCAGTTCCCATCGGGGCCCAGTCACATCCCAGGTGCAGTGGGTCCCAGCACGAGTCCTGCACCGACCAGGCCGAGCACTAGCTTCGTACAGGAGACGAGCACGAGCTCCAGCAGCAGCAGCAGCAGCAGCACCACCACCACCACCACCAGCAGCACCGTAGCAGCCACTCACATCCCGACGACTTTTGCGCAGCAGCCCAGCAGCACGAGAAGGCCAGCTGCTGCCAATGTCTTTGTGACTCGCACGAGCATCGCGCCAAGGCCGCCTCTGGTTCACGGGCCGCCGATCTACAAGAGCAAAAGCCAGGACAGGGATATCATGGTGAAGGATGTACTCAGGCAAGACAACTCGCTCATCATAATGTGGGACAGCGAGTCCGTGGCACTGGGCTTTCGGGTCATCTACCGCTTGTTCGGGGACTCGAGCTTCAAGTCCGGACCTCCCTTGGAGAACAGCGAGCGGGAGTTCAAAATCAAAAATGTGCCGTCGCAGGTCAGTACTTGTCTAAACTTGATAATAATTCAAACTGTTGCTGCTGCATATATCAGCTGCACATCGTACTGATCGGCAGCGAGTTCTGGATCTGCGACATGCATTATTATGCATATATTATACACTCTAAACCCTAATCTCCAAAAATTGACCCGGAAATCTACAAATCGTACCGTTTGTAAGTTTGAAAACTACAAATCGCTAAATTTGGAGTTTATAAATATCAAATCGAATATTTTATACATTTGAAATTACGAAAATAATAGTTTTGTGCATATGAAATACCTAAAATATTCCATGGTTTTTTCTAAACTTCAAATCACGGGTTCTAGATTTTTGAAATTACAAAATTGACGCGTTTTTAATTTTCAAATTTACAAAACACCTTTATGGGGATTTGAAAACACGAAAATATTTTGTCAATTGATAAAAACTCGAAATTAAGTATTTTGTACTTTCCAAATCACGAAATTAATGTATTTACTGTTTTAAGAAGTACAAATTTTCATTGTGGACATTTGAAAGTACCAAATTAAATTATTAATTTTCTTAAACTCCAAACCCATTATTTTAGATATTTTAAATCACACAAATAAAATTTTTCTATAATTCAAATGTATAAAGTTGGAATGTGGACTTTTGAAAACACCAAAAAGTTTGGCCAATAAATTCTAACTCTAAATAACGAGTTTGGAGTTTTCAATTCACAAAACAAATGTACTTCAATCATTGAAATATAACAAAGTAACATTTTATATAAGTAAACAGAAATTATTCAAAATCTTTTTATTTATACAAGTACGAAATAAAAAGACGCAGGCTCCGAAGCAGTAGCCGGCAATGCGGCTGGTCACGTGACTTTCTATAGTCTATAGTGTAGTGAAGTCTATAGTTTCAAATATCTATGATGAAAATTTGTACTTTTGAAAACTGTAAATATATTAATTTGGTGATTTGGAAAGTACAAAATGCTTAATTTGGACTTTTTATCAATTAACAAAATATTTTCGTGTTTTGAAATCCCCATAAATGTGTTTTGCAAATTTGTAAAGTAGAAACACGTCAATTTTGTGGTTTCAAGAATCCAGAATCCATTATTTGAAGTTTAGAAAAAACCATGGAATATTTTAGGGATATCAAATTCA
Source organism: Megastigmus dorsalis (assembly GCA_900490025.1). Taxonomy (NCBI): domain Eukaryota; kingdom Metazoa; phylum Arthropoda; class Insecta; order Hymenoptera; family Megastigmidae; genus Megastigmus; species Megastigmus dorsalis. The sequence goes on along the minus strand of UELU01140047.1, from coordinate 17,149 downwards.
CAAAATAATTATTTTTGTAATTTAAAATGTACAAAATATTCGATTTGGGATTTATAAACTCCAAAATTAGTAACTTGGCATTTATAAACTCCAAAATTAGTAACTTGGCATTTATAAACTCCAAAATTAGTGATTCGTAGTTTTGAAACTTACAAATGGTACGATTTGTAGAATTCCGGGTCAATTTTTGGCGATTAGGGTTTAGAGTGTATGAATAGTACTTATGCAGCACATTGTGTATACAGCTGCGTATAATAAGTAGCGCGGAATGAGATAACTTTATGGTATAAGCTTACTGCATCGTATGTATACATCTACTTCAGGAGTGCATAATCGTGTGCGTGGTGGGAGCGGAGGAGTCGCTGAACCCGAGCCCCACGAGCGTCCCCTACAACCAGTGCCGCGAGGTGCGCACCGAGGGCTCGCCCACCTCCAACATGGACCGGATCACGATAGCGGCGAGCGCCGCGATCTGCGCGACCATAGTCCTCGCGGTCCTTGTCTTCTTGCTGGCGAACCGGCGCCGCCGCCGCGCCAGCTCCCGCAAGCTGCACACCCTCCAGCAGGAGCCGGGGAAGCTGCCGATCGCCGGCCTACCCGTCAACTGCTGCTCGAGCCTGGTGGGGCCGACCCCGAGCCCCGGGGCCCTCGGCGCCCCCCTGCCCGGCGGCACCGGCCAGGCCTCCCTCAGCGCCTACAGCGTCCAGAAGGAGTGGGACCAGCTCTCCGCCTACAGCACGCGCAGCATCCCGCGCCCAAGGATCTTCCCGGCGGTCGAGCGCCAGGGCTCGGTCACTAGGGCCTCCTGCCTCGAGGACGGGGGGGCTGCTCTTTCTGGCGGCGGCGGCGGCGGCGGCGGTCCTTGCCCCGGTCCTAATGCCGCCCACTCGAGGGGCCACTACTTCCCCGGGGCTTCCCTCGGCTCGAGCCTCGTCGGACTCGGTGCTCGACCAGGTACGCTGCACCTTATTATATACCATTGTCTACAATACCATTGTATATACCATTATATATATATATATATATATAGAAAGAGAGAGGCGTGCATGCACGCATGCGCCGCGATCCAGCAATATATCTATTACCTATACAGCGGCCGATGCTTGTGCCTTTCAGAGCTGCGGCACTCGAGGCAGTCGCTGGCAGCCGCCTCGGAGCGCATGTCCCGCGGGGCCTTCGCTTCGGGCGTACAACTGGCCCCCCAGGCCCAGAGCAGCGCCAGGAGGCAACGGCCGCGCTCCCGGAACCGCGGCATGGATCCGAGCCTGCCCCGGCCGGGTAGCCGCTACAGCCTCGCCGAGTCGACGCACACCCTCAACAACTACGAGGAGAGCAACTGGACCGACCACGACATGGACATCTACATGGCGCGCAATCCGACTACGCGGGGTGGCCTTGTGCCCCTCTGATCGGCCGCCGCGCCCCACTTTAAACTTTAACACCTGCATCATATATATATATATAGAAGATGTAAGGCTCGCTAGAGCATACCAGCAAATCGCGCATTAGGTACTTATATTGATGTAGAATATTGTTGATGCAGGCGTTTTTAAATTTACGTAATTACATGTACGTACAGGATTGCGCATTATCAAAAGTATTCTACCTTGTGCAGATCTGCGAAATTACTCAAAACGTCATTGACAAAAATAGATTTGCTATTTGAAAAACGCCTCTCTTACAGAAATCTGATCTTCCATCAGCTTCAGATTCATCCTTCCGAGTTGACGGCCAACTCTTTAAGCTAAGCAAGTGCAATACGCGATAAGTTTTATAAACAAGTCAAAGGAATTCGGTTATAATTTATATACATATAGCTAGGATTGTAAGTTATTCAAAGAAGATTATAAGCTCAAAGTAAGAAGCATCGACTGACTCCGGGACCGAGCCATCCGTACTTCAACAACGTCGCTCGCTGATAATATAAATCATGCACTCGCGATGCAAGTGTACAATATTATATAAGCTTCAAATATCATCCCTTCTTTCACCTCTTTTGCCCTCACCTCGATTCTAGTATATGTATACTCAATTCATGTATTAAGCCACTGTACGTGGCTCTACGTCTGATCTTATCTAGATAGGAAATCGATGTGTAAATTTGGTGCAAAAGTAAAAAGAGTAGCCGCGATCGACTGCTCAACATAATGTATACCTATACATACATATATATAAAAGGGTATATCCCGCGCGTATTCGTAATCGCCCAAAGACTTTAATCACGCGAAAGAATGCCAGCACAGCTTCGCCTTGGATTACGATGATATATATGTATATTATATATTTATGCATTAAAAGAAACTCTGTACAAAATCAGTCTTGTTAAAGAGCTATTCGATATACATATAGGTAGTCAGTAACACGCTCAAGCGTATTAGTATTTCTTTGGTTAACTCTGTATATAATGAATAAGCATGTACCTGGCGATAAAGTCGGCGATATATATATATAATCGATGAAATCCCAATAATTTGAGATAATTTGTAATTGTGTAAAAGTCGACTCTTTTGTTATCAATCTGTGAATCGCTGCAAATATACATACATTCATGAATATAAACTCACCCTGGTAGCGGAATGCATTTCTCCCAACGAAACCTAACTTCCTGGACGAATTCGTGCCAGAGCTGGGCGAGAGCGTTGAGTCCGCCTAAATTGTAGGCGCAGTGCGCGGCGACGATGCCGAGGCGCCACACTAGTCCGTCGATGCTGCAAGTTTTTATGCCCCTCCACTGATCATCGTCCACGTTGTAGCCACTGTTCTCGCCGTATGGCACTCTCTGCAAATATGACAGTTCGACCCTTGAGCTATATGTAATTTCATCACAGAACTCAATAGTTTGGATTCTTAAAAGGAAAACGGAAAATGATATTTAACAAAATAATAATTAATTCAAGGCTTACCGGTACTTCTTCAGCGTCAGGAAATAGAAAATATAATATAGACAGTAGGACATCCTCTGTAATCGGACCATCAATATTCTTACGTGATTTGGAAGTAGTTCTACTAACTACCGTAGAAAGTGAAGGAATTCTAGATTCGGTGAGTATATTAAATGCTGAACTTAATGATTGATTTTCGTCATCGATATAGGCGGCACCTTCACCCAGCAATTCCGTAAGACTCTTTTGATTACTGCACAATTGCAAGAAGTTAGACAAATATTCACCAAGTAGACAAGCGGGGGCAGATACCATTTCCACTTGCAACGACCACTCCGGAGCTGACAGAGGCTCCAAATCACTAAAGCTTTCGCTGTCTACGACAATGTTTTCATATATTTCTGGCCAGCCCACGTACAAGTGAAACGCTCTAAACACAATAAATATCAGATATGTATGCCATATTTGAGAAAAACGCTTCGACATTTCTGAAAATTTCTTACTTTATCGGGTCAAAAGTGGCTCCAAAGGGGAGCTTTCCAAGCTCATCGACGCCTACAGTTTCTCCTTGCATAAAATCAAAATCTGGTGGCTCTTGAGTCCACGTACTACTAGTCCAATCTTTCAATGAATATGACAATCTTACAGATACCATCACTGGATTCATTCTAATACTATATCCTTCGCCAATCTTTTGTTTGAATAATGTTAATAAACCTGTAAGGTATTTGCAGTGAGGCGGGATTTTTTTTAAATGAACCATATTGAAATGCATCCTTGAACCTCTGCCAACATTGATACCGAGGTAAAACTTTTGCCATTGTTCTTGTACCTGAACAAATGCTGGTACTTCGCTGAAAATTGAAACGTTGCCTTGACTTAGAGAACTTATTCAAAATTTGTTTGAGCTTGTCAAATTATTAAAACGCTCTTGGAAGCCAGAATTGAATATTATCATAATATTAGTGCTATCATATTTACACAACATAATAAAATATACAGCGTGGCTGAAAGACACCGTAGCGCGCGAACAATATACGCAAGACCCCTTTTTCCTATTCACTTTAGCGCGTACGCTGCAAAAAACCGCTTTTCATTTCTTAAAATACTTATAGTAATTTATATGATAATTTCGGGTTAAATATAATAATTGTAGATATACATGTTTAAAGAGATTTAACCTTTAGAGGGCCGGGATCCGACTTTTGGCGTAATAAAATGAACATCCAAATGGATTCGATTTATGATACCTGCTCACACACACACACACACACACTTTCCACAACAAACATTAGATTATCAACAACTATATAAAAAATATAATAGGGTTCGTTGAAACCTGAAAATTAGTAAAAAAAACTGGCACAAAGTTTTTAGTTTTCTACAATCTAGACCACCATATTGAATAAGTCATTTAGAACTTTGGAAATCTAACCTCAAATTTATAAGCAGCTATCTTCTCAACCTCAAAATACTACCAATGTATTTGAATCTGAAAAATATCGTAGGAATCTAGTATAAAAAAATTTTTGTTGCAATTAACATGTGCCTTTACCGAACAGGCCCGGGATACGCCATTTGGCGTAAGGCTACTGACCTCCAAACATTTAACATCAATTCAGACCTTTATCATATGCTTCAGATCACTTTTCTATAGAAACAACCATTTTTTTAAATTCCTCAAGTGCCGGCCCTCTAAAGGTTAATACTTACCTCACCGACCATCTTTTACGAGCGCCAAAAGGGCGTCCAGATTCGTTTGTTACCTTAATTAAGTCTGTCATGTTGTATAAATAAATTTGTAATAATGAAAAGTAACAACTTTTACGTATGTCAAGTCAGCAAAAACCTTTGCGAAATTCAACAATTCGATATATGGAAAAATTTCCGGTTATTTGCCGGAAATTTGCCGTTCCTCATTTTTTAAAAGAAACCCCGTGCTTTGCTAACTTGTGTGTCCGCATAGCCGGGTATACACTTAAAGCAGATCTTAAGGGATCAATAATCCCTCTAAATAGGTTTAAATTTTCTGCTTTTTTATGTAAAGAATAAAGTTGATTTTATCAATTAAGAACTTAACATAATGCTCACGAAAAAATAATTTTTTTATCATGCTGCTCTGCTTGTGACTGAATATGAAGTTTTTAATATTTACAATCGATTCTCTTACAATTCTTTTCCAACCTTTTCTTACAAAGAGCAATTTTTTATAGAAAAAAATAATAATATTTTGAGAAATTATGTTAAAAAGTAAAAAAAGGAAATTTTGCGGTTAATTCTGTGCTCATCGAGTGGTTAATGAACACAATTGTGTCTCCCTTCCCTATTTTGCGCCTGTGTAAATCTACATGTTCATAATAACAAAATCAAACTTTAATTTATTACTAAAATATAATACTTTTGATAGCGGAAATGTAATAAGAAAGGATTATAAATATTGCAAAAAAAATAGCAAGATCAAAAAGAATAATCATAGTCAGTTGAAGTCTAATGAAGCTTAGGTATCATACATGAGAATACTTTAAAGAGGCACATTAATGCTGGTAAAATTTGAAAATAAGTTCGTATGTACAAACTTATCTTAAAAATTATAAAAAAAAATTCCTTAAAATGCTCATATTACTATTCAATAATAAATATTCAGACTCAAAATTACATTAATCCATATATTTATTTACTTTCAAAGAGAGTTTTCTTAACACTTGTGACAAAAAAATGGCCCGAATCCCTCAAAATTGAGATCTACGCTTTTGAAAATAAGTAAACTACTTTGGTAGAAAATTCACGGGTAGAAATTTAAAATACAATGTGTATAATTTTTTCTCTTGTAACTATTTTCTTGACTTTTTGACCTTTTTTATGAAAGGTGTCTAATTTATATCTCGAGGAATCGTAGGACCGCTATCCGAAATAACCGCTAGATCCAACTTTGGTTTTTATTCAACCATAAATAGGCTCAAAAGATCATGGAATCTTCTTCCTAGTAGAATAACAGTGTTATTTAATCTTTAACTTAAAATTTAAGGTTGTATAGGCTATACCATCAAATCCAAAAGTTAGTCAAATTTAAAAATTAAGCTTTTATGATATGAAAGTATATTTTTATACAGAGCTATACTAGTATTGAAGATCGGAATCGGTTAAAATTGATTTAAATGTGTTTTAAAGTATTTTCTGACTATATGAAGACTCATTTTACAAACTTTTGGCTGCAAATTTGCCCTTTTTTACCATGTTAATTCTGAATTGTTTCATTTATAGCTAATGACATACATTTTTTATCGTTGATACATGTTTAAAGTATAATTAGTTATTGTTATACAAAATTTCAAGTACTTGACATTATTTTCTCCTTATTTTTTTCACGATTGTATGTGAATTTTGGTATTAAATTGATAGATATAGGTATACCTCGCATGTTAAATTGAAATTTATACTTATTAATAACTTTTAAACGAGCTCATCAATCCTTCTAAAATTTTGTGGGTGATCTTGTATTGTTAAAATCTACTTATTTACAAATTTTCAATTGTGTGTCATTATTTCGACTATATAGCCTATACAACTATAACTTAACCGCGTAAATACACAAAGATTAAGCAGCCGCTTTAAATTTAAAATTAAATTTATTTAAATTATTACAATCTTTAGGTTTTAGTTGAATACAATGGTTCGCTTTCAGTTTCGAGACTACCAAAACGTATATTACACGTTTTCACAATTTTATAAACGCAATACTGAACCTTGCAATTAACATAGCAACGCTGTGCAATGTACAAGGTTCAGAAGTAAACTTAGATTTTAACATTGAGAAATTCTCTATGGAAATTGTTGATTTATCGTTATTTAGTTGACGCAATTCGAAACTGGGTTAAGATAATACTTAAATTTAACGTATAAAGTAACAGTAACCGTATGTTAAGAGCTACTTTAATGTTCGATAAACATATTTATGATCCGAATGTAGCAACTTGCACACAGGAAATATTACTTTATTCACTCACAGTACCAATTGATTTATCAATTGATTTTTTTAGCCAAGTAGATATTTTAATAGCGTTAAAATTTTTATTTTTTTATGGTGAACAATTCCGTTATCAAAAAGTAGGGGAGAGCGGGGACGCACTTGCACATATTATTCTCTTACGATAAGAATAATATATGTCGTAAATATATTAATATATACTTTGCAAGTACTTACTAAATACTATATATAGCTGTGTATCTCGAATATCTACAATATATTAATTAGAAGAATATCTTTCTGTTTCTAACCATTATTATATTTGTCAACTTGCCCCAAGGTAGAAGTACATTATGTCACATGATGTATATACTTCACTGAATAAAAGGTTAAGATAGTTGTTATCCAACTGTATACAGTGGTACAGATGTTATAACATTTTAAATTCTATGTTAATAAAACCAACTTGATTGTTATCGGCAAAAAACAACAAATTTTGAGCCTAATTACAATATTTTGGAAGCCGTTAAGCCCGCTTTCCAACGTATGCTTTGCTATCTTGACATACAAGATTTTTTAATTCAACGGCAATATTATAGTAAAAAAATGGCAATTATTCCATATATCGAATTGTTAAATTTCGCAAAGGGGTTTGCTAACTTGACATAAGTCCAATTTTTACGGTTAGTAATTATAAAATGATTATTATACACTATTTATCATTATTTATCAAGAATAATAATTTCATAAATAGAATTCTACAGTATTGATACCTAATTTATGAGGTATTAAACAATTAAAAAAATAATAACAAATAAATTAAGAATATAATAAAGCTGCTTTGTGTAAGTAAAATATAACTGCTAAGTGCTAAGTCGTGCAAACAGGTGCAACCTTCCAGTTTATCAACGTGAATTTTTAATTTGTGGACTCTTAGTTCCTAGAGAGTATTGATATTAAAAAAAAATATTAAAAAATTTTCTCTAATTCTGATAATTTTATTTATTTAGGTAAAACTATTATTTATTTTATTGTTAATTTATTCATATGTTTCTATTTACCTTAAATAAGGACCTTTTTATATAATATTTGTTTCATTTAGGTATATATTTAGATAAATATATAATTGTTCACGTTTGATGTAAATTATTTATCTTACTTATGTATTAAAAATTTAATTTAGTAATAAACGAATTTAGAGGTTTTTACAATTTATTTAGATACCTATCTTTTTTTTATTGAAGTTCTTTTGAAAAACCGGAATTCATTCGTGATGTACATATTTTTCAATCTGGATTCTAGAATAACCTTAAATGCGTTCATCAAATTAAAACTAAAAAATATAGTAAAGTAAAATGTAAATTCATCAGATTTAATGCTTGTATAATGTAAATATTTAATTATAACTGAATAAATAATAATTATTTTTCTGTCTAATAATTTTGAAAAATAAAAATAAATATCTAAAATATAACCTTAAATGTGAAGCTTTGTAAACAAATGGTTTTGAAAGTAAAAGTTACAGATTCTTGATAACAAACTAAAAAAATATGCTTGTTGTATCACTAAAATGTTTGGTAATATCAAAAAAAAATATAACATTTAATCTCAATGTTATAAGTAAGTTTTTAACTACTTTCAAAAAGCCTAGTCATGCACAGTGGATCTTATCTCGAGAAAAACTTCTACATGAAGAACCAAAATTACATATAAACATAAAACACAGTACTGTTAAAGGAATACAAGAAAATATTTCTGCACTTCAAATGAAAAAGAGGCCACTTCGGAAAAAAAGAACAATTACCGATGATGAAGAAATATGTTTACCTGGTGTATGGAAATTTTTTATAAAATGACTGTATATACTTAAAAATATTTAAATAAATTAATGAAATATAGATAATGATTAATATTAATATATTATGTTGTATCTAGATTATTTAAACAATCATTCCATATGCCTAAGAATACTTTTTGATGTTATGTGAAGGAAAATATAATAAAAAAAGTAACAATATTTCATTTCTTGAGTAAATAGGGGTTTCATTTTGTATGTATATAAATTTATATATTAAATTTCGAAAAAGTTTTTATAAAAGTTTAAAGCTTTTTATAAGTTTGATTTGTAATTTTTCAGATATCGTAAGTGTAGATTATATAATGATTTTTAATACGCTGTAATTTGAAAAATTTAATGCATTATCTGTTGTATTTATTATTATTATTATCTTGCAAAATGCAAAGATTCTGTTCCTAACCAGTTTTCAATTTTTATTATCAAAAATCATGGTATTTAAAAATTATTTTTAATTAATATTCTTTTTAAAATAAATCAATTTAGAGTAAATATCTCATGTATAAAACCAATGTTTTGTCTTCTTTATATTTATTTATTTAATTAACCAGAGTAAATACATTACATTACAAAAGGTAATCCAACAGAGGAAAGCAAATTCCTGTTCGCTGATCCGGCGCACATAAATACTTAAAACTAAAAAAAGAAAAACTAAAAGCTAACTCTTTGGTAAGTGAATTACGACTATCTCCATTTACAAAAAACAGAGATAGTGTAAAACACTTACAGACCTAAACCTATTTAAAACTAATTCTTAATACTAGAACGGGAAGACAATTTTGTCATAACATTTAATATATATTTTCAATTTATAACATTATTTATATTTTTATTTGATAGTTAATTTAATTACCAGCCAAAATAAAAAAAAAATGGCAATTTTAATTAGAAATTTATATTAGAAATTTTAATTAGAAATTTATACAATTTCAATTTCAATTCATATCAACCATTTTTCCTAATCCACTCTATTAGCTTATTACAAGACAATTTTTTGTCTATATCTAAAGTTTTAAACTCGTTTGGCAATATATTATAGAACTTTATAGCTTTAACTATACAGCTTTTTCCACTAACAGTTTTATACATTTTTGGCAATTGTATTGCTTTGTTTCTAGTTTTACTACTTGACTTAATATAAATATCTTTAAGCAAGTTATATTCTTTTTTAATACTTTCAAATGCAATGTCAAATTTAAAATTTTTTAAATAAAATTTTCTACATATAAAATGTAATCTAATTTTTATGAATAATTTGATGTTCTATTACCTAGTTCTGGAGTGTGAAGGCATTAGCAACTGCAGAAGAGTATAATTTGGAAAATTTAATGAATGGTTTGCTTAAGCAAAACCTATACATTCCTATGGAAATTAGAACTTCTGCTAAGCGTAAGCTTCTGAACAATTTTAGTTTATTTTATTAATTGTTAACTATTACTCTTTGTATAGCTTATAGTTGTTACATTCAATTGAAATTATATAGATTTAGATCCTTGTAATTATTATTGAGAATTTAATTATCCATTATAAAGTGTCACGTACGCGACTTGGCTGCTGCGTTCCCACGCGCAGCCAGCGCCTACTTGACACCTGCCCTCCGCCAAATTGGACTCTCGCGCGAGATAAGCGGGATCGTCGGAGACGATCCTGCTGACTCGCGTGAGAAGATCCAACCTCCCTCCAGGTGGACAGACTTCGGGAACGGAGTCTAGCTCGAGCCGCGAGGAACGCGACTCGGGGAGTCTGGACGACACCGCGACGCGGACCACTTCTCTCTCTCACGAACTAACTGAAGTTAATATATGACTTATACTGAACACCGGCCTTATTTACTTATTTCAAATCCCCGATAACCAGCCCCGAACCGGAAATCCCCACGTAACAAAAGATACTTCCTTATTTATTTCATACATGATTTGTGGTTTGATAACATTGCAGAATAGGGCGAATCTTTTTATATTGTTTTAGCCCTTCCTGATGCTATTCAAGTAAAAGCCAAATACGAAATTGGTAATGAGCCTCGAGAAATTTATTTTTTTCGAGAAGGTACTACTGTGTTATGGAATATTACTGATTTAGAATGCAGTAATTTATTGCAGTTTTTGAAAAAATACGAAGAAAATAGTTATTCAAACAATTTAGTCCAAGCTGAAGGAGAATTATTGCATTATACATACACAGAATCTGAGTAACATGTATTTATTTTATATAAATTAATTTTTATAACTAATGCTATTATAATTTATAATTCAATATGAACATAAATTTTTTAAGTGCATGTATATTTTTATTGTCTTCATTTTACAAGTTGATTTGCAAAGGTGGATAAATAATATATTAATGATTCTCTTGTGATACCTCATTGCTATACTATATAAATTTTTTTTGCAATTTCAGTAAACGAAGTCATTTTAAAGAAGGTGACATATTTCTTTCACCAGATGCAAGTCTTGATAAATATACATTTTCCAATTCTATATCACAATCAGTTAAATTAAGCATTTGGGAAGCTTCATTAGATCACTATGTGCACTCTATAGAATTTATAACTGAAGATTTAAAAGCAGGTCAAAAAATTAAAATGTCTCGAGAAGAAGTTTTGAGGAAACAAGGCGAATTGTTTGCTTTAAGACATTTAATCAATCTGAGTTCTGATCTTCTGGATACTCCTGATTTTTATTGGGAACGTGATGATTTAGAGACATTATATCAACAAACTTGTGCATATTTTAGCATAGCAAAAAGAACTAGGGTATTACGGTATTTTATTATTTATTTGTGTTAACTTTTTAACAGCAGCTTTTTAATAGTTCACCTAAATATTTAATATTGAAGCTATCCTTCCTTTTTTATTGTTTAAACAACAATATATTTATTGTTGTTTAACTATTATACAACTAAATATTATTTTCTTTTTTCAAAAAATAACATATAAAAATTAATATGTCACCTTTATTTCTGAATCCTCAATGAGTGATTTTAAAAAATAGGAAAATTTTAAAAACTCATTTGTTTATACACAGAATACTTTTTAATTTAGATCAATTATATTATGAGAATATTTATATTCTACAAAAAAGTTGAGAAACAAAGTTTACTGAGGTGACAAAAATAAAATCTATATTATTTGTAAAAAACCATATTTCGTTTCAATATTTTAGAGACTATTATAATAGTAACAATAGCAATAGTAACATTTATTCAGATAAAATATATCTATATAATTGTCATTTAATAAGAATATTTATAATATTTTTTATGTTTGTAGAAATTCAATTAAATTTCATAATATATATTTTATTTTAGGTGATGAATGAAAAAATAAATCATTGTGTTGAATTGGTAGGACTACTTTCTTCGCACCTTAGTGATCGGCATCATATTCGTTTGGAATGGATGATCATCATTCTAATTATGGTAGAGGTGGGTTTTGAAATTTTACATTATATGGACCGATACTTAATAAAGCAGGAAGATAAATCTTTCATTGATCAGCAAGTTGAAATATTACAATAACAATAACCAATTCATAATAAAGTAGTATTTGATATTTTATTTGCAAAGGTGATATGAATCTGGTATATTGCGCAAAAGTTATTTACTTTTTCAAGACAGTTTTAGTCATTTTAAAAATACTGCTAATGCCATTATATAATATATGTATACAAAGATGTTAATTGATTATGAAAATGATAAAAGAATAAAACTATAATTACCAGATAATATGCTTATTATCCCTATTTTATTATGAATGTTTAAGTACAAATTCTGAGAATACCAAGAATTTCTAATTCCAATAAATTAAAACAGTTATGAATTCTAAAAATATAAGCGTAACAATAATTAATTTATTTGGAAGCTTTTAATTTTACAATAATCGTTTATAATGTTAGTTAAATTAATTTTAGTCAGAAATAAAACTGCAAGAAGCATTATTAATAAGCATTATTAATATGTTGATTTTCAATGATAAAAGATTTTTATAAAAAAATAATGAAATTTCACTATTCAGATCAAATAATTATTCAATAAACTTAAGGTTATGTTTTCAAATTTTAGTTGTTCTTCATTGTCGTTAAGCCGATTCAGTTATATTTGCGTTTCATGTAAACTTTAACTTCATAAATTTCTACTCATACATGAATCTTAAATATAGAGATTGCAGTTAACAAAAGCCTTACTATTATTGTTTACTTAAATATTTGTTGTTTTTCAAATCTAAGGGTTTATATGTAAAAATGAGTAAAAATCAAGGGTTCATATTTTTGCAAAACATGAATCACTCTTTTTATGCACTTGAATTAAGCATTAATTTATACTTACCAATGGGCATTGCTCACTGCTATACTTAACGAGCTTAATAATATTTTTATTCTAGTTTCATCTGTTATCGAACTTCGTTTTGCAGGTCCTAGCAACATAAATTCCCTCACACCATAAAAACGAGGAATTTCCAAATCATTTTCATTTAACTGTACAAAGTCATTTGAGGTATTTAATATATCTTTTTGACAATGAGTCCAAGTATCTTCTTGATCATCTAACAACAACCTTCCCGTAGTTTGACTTTCATCATCTTCTGTTTTTAGTCTATAATGTTTCAATAAAAACTCAACATCTAAAAAAAAATTAGTAAATTGATATATCCAAGAAAATAAACAATTAATCTAAAATTCATATTGTGAGCTAGGCTTACCTGCAAAATTCAACTTTTCTACATTTTCTTCCCATAATAAATTAGCAAAATCTCCCTCTTTGAGTGCAGGACTTGATTTTGTATGAGAGAGTTTCCATTCATGTATAATTTCTTCCAATCTTGCAATAAATACTTCCCACTCTGAAGCTGTTGTAAAATCATGGTGGTAAACGTCTTCAATCTCAACATTATTCATTTCAAACTTTTTTTTAAAAAAAATAATAAATGTTTAAGCTTTAATAGTTTCTTTTTAACATTTACTTCAAACCAGCAAATATATTGTTCCTTTCACAAATTTTTTTCCTCATTTTTTCCAACTTGAAATTTAATGTTGACATTTCCTTCCCAATACCCAACTTTACGCATATAGCTATACTTAACTGACCAGTGACCACTGGCACTGTGCAGTCACTCAGCAGTGTGTACTGTCAACACTCAACTGTGTAGTCCAGAGCCAGTCCACTATATGTATAATATATTTATATGGATATGAATGTATGGCATATTGGCAATTGTGGTATTGGCACATATGTAGTATACTTATATTTGCTGCAGCGTTGCGACATCTAGCGGAAATTGATCTTTGTAGGTGTATGTAGGTATCACCCGTACTTAATTACCGTATAATGTATATAATACCATATATGTAATGCTTTTCTATTACTCTGTATACAATATTATAAATATTCAAATCTACTGTATATATATATAATGTCAAGTCGTTAACTTAATGTTCAAAGTGGATTGCAAAGAAAAATCAACTTTTTATTTATTCCTTTTTTATTTTTAACAAAGAGATGAAAAAAATTATTTACTCATTTTATATTTAAAAATTTAATATTATTGATAAATTCTGACGTTAATGAATTAATATGGTTGGTATTTTAAATGACTCGGATAGTGAAGATGAATTGCCGCCCGGGTGGGAAGAAAGGGCTAGCAACGATGGGAACGTTTATTATGTAAAGTAAGTGATTATTTGTAATTATTTTTATAAGTGCATGAAAAATTTGAATCAAAAGTTCTTTACTCTATATTCCTACAGTCATTTTTCAAAAGGCACGCAATGGACACATCCTCAAACTGGACGTAAAAAAATTGTTGAAGGGGAGCTACCTCCTGGATGGGAAAGATGTGTTTCTAGCGAAGGCCAGGTTTTATTTGTTGACCATGCTAATCGTACTACAACATATACTGATCCACGTTTAGCTTTTGCAACTGAATTCAGAGAACCATCACAGCCAGTAAGACAACGTTTTGATGGAGCTAGTACTGCTTTATCAGTTCTTTATGGAAGGGATTTAAGAAATAAAGTTGCTCTAGTTACTGGAGCTAATACTGGGATAGGTACTGTTAAAAAAATTATTAATCTTAATTAAAAATAAAAATTATTACAGTAGACTTACATACCTACAGGATTTGAAACTGCAAGATCATTAGCTTTGCATGGATGTACAGTAATATTTGCGTGTCGAAATGTGGAAAAAGCACAAGCTGCTATTGATAAAATACAACAAGAAAGAGAGAATGTAGTATGTGATATTTTACATTTAAACTTATGTTCTTTGCATAATATTCGTTCTGCTGCTACTAAATTGAAACAGAAATACAGGTAAATTTTAAATATAAAATTTATTTTTAAATTTCATTTATAACTATATCTATATTTAATATATGCCTTTTGTTAAAGCACTCTTGATATTCTTATATTAAATGCTGGAGTATTTGCTGTTCCTTATACATTAACAGAAGATGGATATGAAATGACATTTCAAGTAAACTATTTATCTCAATTCTATTTCACATTACTTTTGCAACAGTTATTACAAAGTTCTCAGAGTGCTAGAGTAGTTATTCTGTCCAGTGAGTCGCATAGGTAAAGAATTATAATATTATTTATCGAAATGAAAAGGTTCTAATACTAAAAAATAGATTTTGTTTCAGATTCTCATTAATAAAATCCATTCAGGATATTCATCCTCTAACACTATCACCTCCTGGGTACAAATATTGGTCAATGGGTGCTTATAATAATTCAAAACTATATAATGTTTTGTTTGCTCAAGAATTAGCAAGGAAGTGGCCTTCAATCAGTATATTTAGTTGTCACCCAGGTAATATGGTTTCTTCAGATTTGTCTCGATATTCATGGATATATAGACTCTTATTTGCATTAGTTCGACCATTTACTAAGTCATTGGTAAGTTTATTTGTGATAACATCTACAAAAATTTATTAAGCTAGCTCTAATACTTGTAAATATAATAATTCTCTTATCTAGCAACAAGCCGCCAGCACTTCTGTTTTCTGTGCAACAGCTGTAGAATTACAAGGTACAACAGGTATTTATTTTAACAACTGTTATCGATGTGATTTATCAAGCACTGCACTGGACTTACAATTAGCATCACGTTTATGGGAAGTGAGTCAAGAAATGATACTTAATGTTGCAAAGAGAGACAAACTGTGGAATGATTTAGCGCTAACATGATATTTTTACAACTTGAAACAAATGTAATGTTTAATTTGTTAAAAGACTGAAAACTTACATGTAACAAAAACGTCATACTAGTATTTTATTTTTTTGTTTTATGATTCTGTAAATGCAAATTTTTGGAAAAGGAAAAAATATTAAAAAATAAAACTAATATGAAATAAAATGGATACTTGTTTAATATCAAATTTTCAACGGTTATAAAGCATTTTACAAACATTAAGATCTTTTACCATTTTAATAATAAATATACTTCTATATGTATATGTGCGAGATATTTTACAATAAATTGGATATTAAACTTTCATGTCTCAAAATTTACTATAAAATAAAATATTGAAAACATGTACACGAAAGAATCTGGAACTAATATTCAATCAAAAGTAATGAAATTTACCAAGAAAGATACTCAAAAAAAATAAAAGAAAATTTCATTAAGTTATTGCAGCTATTTAACCCTTTTCCAGGCTGAAGGAATTGGGCCACAGTACAGATGAACTATATATGATTTACGGGATTCGAGGCATCAGTGAATTCAAATTTGCCATTAGTTTTGCAAAATTAATTTATTTAACCCTAATCGGTCACCGTGGGTGAAATTCACCCAAACAAAAATATTAACTCCTCAGACAGTAGCTTAGTCTGTGAAAATACCCTTGAGGTGTCATTTACTGTTAGTCTGAGGTACCCTCTATACCTTTGTGCAGTTAGCGTGGCTTGGGAGCCTTCAGTGCGCGTCTGGCATTTGTCCAGAGTAGACCCTCAAAAATCGTTGGGTGAAATTCACCCAGTGTGACTAAAGTGTATTATTGAAAGTTAAAAAATCGAGTTTTTTTTTATCTCCTACTAAGTTATAATATCTTTTCAAAACGTAAGTATTAAATTTTTAGTCTGAAGATTTTTTTCTGTGAAGCGTTTACATGTATTTTATGCACAATATATAGATGGCATATAATCTACGTCCACGGCGCATTCGAGATCTGCAATGTGTGATGAGCACAGGGCGTACATATGCGTCGAATGTACTGGCGAAATGTAATCAATTAAAAATAATTCATAATTAATTTTTGATAATTTTTCATTACTTATATTAAATTAAGATAATAAAAAGTATTTTCTACAATATTTTTGTGTTATAATAATTTTTCATTCATTTATATTCATTGTTCAAGTAAAATAAACAAACACTAAAACTCGACATTTTTCGTGCATTCAATCTTTAAAATAAATATACTTTTTAAAAGGAGCAATATTATAT
>UELU01140046.1:0-54538 GCA_900490025.1 Megastigmus dorsalis | reverse complement strand
TATATATATATATATATACATATAGATATAACTAAGGGGCTTGTATCGCGCTATATATACGTATGTACATATATATATATATATATATATACATATGAACTTTACGCGAGTCACTCGGGGTGACTGTAGAGACCGAGGCGCCTTTATGCACAATCTGAAATTTATGAAGTAAGCGCGATGGCCGCGCAAAATTGAAAAATTCAGACTGGTAGCAAAGAGAGATCAAAGGTCGCGGACACACGAGCTTATAGTTCGTTATAGTGGTCGAATTCGGATTGAACGTGTATAAGATAATAAGGTATCGTTTCGGCCCCGCAGCGATTGGAGTAGTTTTAATTTGGATTGTCTATACTTTAGCTATGGACGTTTTTTTAATATGCTTATAGCCCGTGGATCGAAGAGAGAAAAGGTGCAGCAATTGTGCACTGTATATATATGCGGATATAATCAAAGTGATGGTTAAACAAATTATATCGACTAAAGTGCTACTTTAATCGGCTTGCTCGTTAGATGCCTGTTTGCCGCACTTCGTACAATACCTCGTGCAATCGTAAAGGATCCATCGATTCTTATATATTCCCACACGCAATAAGTACTATATCAAAACATCTCACGCCTGATTTACACACCATATAACTTTGACATTAAAAATTCCAGCTTAGATCCCCTACTATAAGCCCCTCCGCAAGCCTCGCAGCCAATTTTCCTCGGCGGCTCTGCTTTCGATTTTCACAAAGACAAAAAAGAAGGAGGAGGGGGCGAGTAACTCGAGTAATAATACAAAGAATCTTTAGGGGTGCGGAATTTGAAAAGTTGCACAAGCTCGGGGCTTAACTCCTCTCTCTCTCTCTCACTCACTCTCTCTCGCGCGCGCACGCCCACTTTATCTCTGAAAATACGGTTTGAAGCGGAGTGTAGTAGGCGAAGCTGCGCCCCCGCGGGGGATGGTTGCTCGCGCGAGCGGAACTGACGAGGAGAAGAGGCGCCGCCGCGCCGACGGCCTCAAGGCGATTGACGGCCAGCCATGCGGACACTACGTATATATACATATATATATATATATAGATGGCAGCGCTCGCGAGTCAAAGACTCTCTCTCTCTCTGACTATCTGCTGGCGCGCGCCTATACCTATATCTTTCGGCGATGGATCGCAATCGGCCGAAACTCAAGGAAACCAGTAACGTATAATACCCTCGCTTTTTGTTCTCCCCTCTATATCGTATAATTATATACATAAAAGGAAGTGGAGCGTCGTATTAGAATGCGAAAAAAAATATATATATAATATACATATACGTATATGCACATCGAGTAGTGTTATCGTTATATACTTTCTGACTTTGCCGAGGGTAAGACGCGCGAAAGGTAAGAAAATTGCACCCTATACGACTCCTTTCCCTTTGTGCAGTATATGCTACAGTAACGCGGGCCGCCCGACGAATATATCCATGCATATTGCATCGCGACCATTACACACAACGAAACAGAGCTGCTGCCGATTTCTTTCGCGCGGCACAAAGCTAGAAAGGCGATAAGAAAGTTTTTCTTTGTCTTTTTTTTTTGTTCCAATGCTTAAATTTGTCCTTCTTTCGCTGAGTGGACTCGTTAGAAAAAAAAGTTTATATACCTTTCAAATCACCTTTCACGATATATTAACCGCACTTTGTCCACTTCACGGATCCTCGTTCGCTTTCTCTTTATGTATGTAATGTGGAACGGCGCCGGCGACGCACGCTCCCCTATGCAGGTACCTACTTTTCTTTTTCAAGCGGCTCAATCAACATGGATTCTTTATTCATAAAGTTATATATGGCAAAGTGAAAAGCGACTCGAGAGTTTAATCTAGGATACGTGAACTTTCGAGTTGTGAACATTATCTGGGTTAATCCTATTGCGATATTTTTATGTGCACGAGGCGATTTTGATTATCTTTTAGTTGCGTTGGTGAATTAGCGACGTGTATAATACATAACTTGATATTCGCGCAAGCTCGTAAGCTCTCTTGCAGCAGCAGCAAATCTCCTGTTATACACAGAGACCGTGCACACACAGAGGCGGGTCGAATATTTTCTCATGAAAATTACGATGAAATTGATAACGGGGCCGAAATTACACATGGGGCAGCAGATGCGGGAACGGCGGAAGTATTCCCAGAGCAGAGAGAACCTTCGGATATTAAAGCTCCGCGCGTATTCGTTTTCGCTGCCGGGAGCACACTAAAGAAAGTGTCTTTATTTCCTTCCACCTTTTTATCAATGAAAATTACAATATTTTCGTGTCGAGCTTCCACAAACGCATACACGTACATATATAAACGCCGATTACAAAAACTAAGCGTTTGAGTGAGATGCCGGAGCTTTCCCGTCGCTGTCAAAAGACGTTTCGCAGGATATCAAATGCATTTAATGACTCGTATAATTAACGCGCATCTCTTTCTCTCCCTCTGTCTCGAGAGAGAGAGAGAGAGAGAGAGAGCGTCTTTATCGCTCTGCAACTAATCTCGACGCATTCAAATGGCCGGCCCTTGCCCTACAGGAATAAAAAGAAAGAATCGATGCTCGCTCGAGTTCTGGAATGTATAGGTATATAAAAGATCAGGGAGACATTTTCTCGGAGCAGACGATCCGCGGTATAAGGATAGACGCATCGAGCTATGGAGGAGGATGCTATACGTACAGATGATGGTGATACTTACAGTAGGTATCGGTCGTCAATCGGTCGATAGTGTCTTGCTTGAGCTTACTGTTCTTCTTGCCCATGTTTGCCGCGCCACCTCGTACTCCTGCTCTCTCACTCTGCCTCTCTGCACCTCTGCGCCTGCGGTATCCGAAAGAGCGTCGCTATCGGACGCGCACTCCGTTCGAGAGTAGCTAATCGGCTCCCGGTTGTATCGCAGCGGCTGCTCACCCGCGAGAACTCGCACTTTAACACCCACTAATATTTCGCACTGACAATCTCTTATAATCCGACTTGGGGATTCGTATATACGTATGCCGCTGATTCACACTAACAATGATAATGACATCTTTCGCGCACTCGTTATACTATGTATATGTACACGTGGCTGCTGGAGATGTGGCCGGCTATATTTACAAGTGAGCTGATCTTCCTTCGTGGGACTCACGTGCGCTGTATCGTGTCGGTACGACTGGCGGTTTATGTATATATCGACTTCTCTCTCTCTCTCTCTCTCTCTCTGTCGGTTTGTCGGTGCTTTTGTCAATGCAGAACCATCGTTGAGCGGTGGATAAATGCACAACTCGCTTGCCGTGGTTCGTAGTCACTCTTTTCTGGAAAACAACGATAGCACGGGTGGCTATTGTCATGGCTGCGGGTTACAATATTTTCGTTTGGGGTGAGCGTGTATACAAGTATAAAATTGCTACGATATCGTGCGCGAACTGGGATTTTGTAAAGAACCGGGTTTTTATAGAGTGCAATATTAATTTGAAGCCATGCTGATTGTTGCCAAATGTGCGTGCGGTGTGTAAAATAATCGTACATAAACCCCCAACCAGAGAGAGAGAAAGTGGTAGTTACCGAGACGATAAGTGTTCTTTTATTTTATATATATATATTCGCGGAAGATGCTCTAGTGGTAACCGTGGCGACGACGTGTATAACTGCGGAAAACGCGGCGCGACAGATGCGCTCTTTTTCTTTAAGGCGACGCGAACTGTTACGAGACCGCGTTGTCGTGAGATTAATGCAACGGGCTTTTCAAGAATTTTAGCGATTGTACGAATACTGAACTTTTCTTTTATGTGAAAATCTTGTAGCCTGCTTTGAAGCGTTGACTATAAGATTTCGCGAATAGACTTTGGAAGATATCGATATGCAGTAAAAATAGACTGACCAATAGTTTTTTCAATAATTCAATTTGAATTTCATGAGTAATTATTAAGAAAAGTGCAGAGGAGCAAGTATTTTTAGGATTTAATGCTCTCAAACTTTTATCAACTTCCTTTAATCGTATTGAAATATTGATTCTCGGCATTTTCGTGTTATTATTGCAAAGGGAGTCTAGAGTCTGGAGTCTGAAAGAGAACAAAATGGTTCTCCTCCAATCAAAACTTTTTCAACGGTCAGTCTTTGATATATAAATAAAAAAAATCTTGAGCAGCGAGTGAAATTATCTCTCCGAATCCAAGTGAATCTAATATTATTTTTCGTCCGTGCACCATAATATATCTCCAGTCGCAGCGATGTTTTCAACTTCATCGCAACGGCAGCTCTCCATCTTTTCCTTATCTAAAAGTGCGACAACAGCTCTCCCCCAAAGGCAAGCGCGCAATCAGTGCAAAAGAGGTCGCGAATAAAAAGGAAACAGCGATAAAAAAATAAAAACCCACTAACTACCACAAGGCTTATCAGGACAGAAGAAGGGGACACGGGGGTGGAAAATCGATCAAGCGTCGCACGGGGCCACTTAAACACCCCGTTCAAGAAATTTCAAAGCACATGTTTAAGTTATGACTCGAGCTTCGTGCGATGGATCACACTGTACATAGTATCTCTTATCCTCGTGCCAACAGAAGCAGAAGCAGCAGCAGCAGCAGCAGCATCGGTAGCTCGTCGAATAAGTGTCGAACAGCTCAGGGCGTTATGCACACACACACACACACACACACTTCGAGAATTGTCAAACACATCTCTGCGCCTCGCTCCACTCTCTGTCGTCTCTAAATCTTCCATGCATCCTAGACCCGTATAGATACTACACGAGTTTGTATTATATAGCGCTATGTCTAAAGGGTTCTACAGCCGGCGGCTTTCGTAACGAATATTATTGTAATGCATAAGCCGGGCTGACGACGACATATATCGTACACGAGGGCTTTTCCCAAGTGCTCGTTCGAGCTCCGTGGACCAATTGAAGACTTATATGCTCGGAGAGGCGAAATTTCGAGCTGTCGCGCATAATTTAACGGACCGCCGCGTGGAATTCGCGGCTCGCGCGGTACAAGCCTCTGTCTGTCTCTGCGTGTGCGCGCGCGTGTGTGTGTGTCGTACGGTCTGGCGCGCAAGATGAGGGGATGAGAGGACCGAGAGCTGTAGTTTTTTTTTCTCCCCCGAATCGTTGTTTATGTAACAGCGATAGCGCATCGAATTTCACGCCGTACAACATATGGCTCACAATCAACTCTGTCGGATGTACATGTAAATAAACGATTTTATCTTATATTCCTCGGTGCGCGATAAACTACAGCTATAATAAAGATTTATCCAAATGTAATTACATCATCGATATATCCGTCGCCTTCGTTAACTCGGGTGCAAAAGGTTGCGACCAGCGCGTATAACAATCAATTTTCTCCGCTTTCACCCCGTAAGAAGGTATATTACAGCTACAACCGCACTGCGATCGACGATCTCTCGAACTCGACACAGCGACAAAGACGGTATATATACATAGGATTACATACAGGCTGCAATAATTGAAAGTACACGATGAATTCCAAAGGAACGGATCTACATTCGCGTGTTGGGCGCAATAGTATGTAGGAGCTGAATTATAAATCCTCGACCGCGTGAAGTAGCTCCCCGACGATACAGTCGATCGTGTCTCGCTCTTATATTATAGCATATAAAGCTCTGCACTCTCTCTCTCTCTCTCTCTCTCTCTCGCTCTCTCGCTCTCTGCATCACCATTCACACGACAAATCAAAAGTACTGCTGCTGTTGCCGCTGCTGCTGCTACTGACTGGCAAAGAGAGTTATATATATCCATTGGTATAGAGGATCGATGGGAGCGTATACATAAAGCAAAAAGACAGTCGTACAGACAGCGACGTGCGATTAAAATTGAGAGGGGAACCAGGAGACTATTACGTGGATCTCCTCTATAGCATTCTATATATAAATATATACGTATATATACCAAGTGGGTCTGGCTGGATCCAAAGATAGTGGACGGAGAGAATTGACTGCCACCAACGCTTCCGCGGACGTCCCGCTCGAGGAGACGGAACACACGATCCGCAGAGGCTCAGCCGCGTGCGATCTCCTACTTTTCATTCATAAATCACACGAGCTTCTGCTGCTATTGCTGCCGGCAGTGCACGAGCGAGATGGTCTACTACTGGACCGTGCGGGACGACACGAGCGTGACACGCTGACGTCATAGCGTCGCGGCGCTGGGCGTCGGACTGGCTCGCTCTCTCGTGCGGCGGCTGCTGCTGCTGCTGCTGCTGCTGCTGCTGCTGCTTCATCGGCGGCCGCGCGACTCTCTCCGCATGCTCGCTGCTGCTGCTGCTGCTTCTCTCTCTCTCTCTCTCTAGCGCGCGCGCTTTCTCGCATGCGCAGACACACGCAGCCAGGGAGAGCGTATATAGATATATATATATCCACGCACGCCGCCGAGTGACACACTGCCGAGGGTTGCAGAGTCGCCGCCGCGCCGTCGCCACGTTACTATGCTATATGTCTCTCTCTCTCTCTCTCTCTCTCTCTCTGTGCGCATGTGTATGTGTGTGTGTGAGGCTGATCGTATAGGCAGCTGATTATAAAGCAGAGAGCTATAGCTAGCCGAGAGAGAGAGAGAGAGAGAGAGAGAGAGAGAGAGAGGCGCGATGAACTATAGTCGAGCATACCGTGGCGGGACGATTTTTTTTGGTTGGCAGTTGCTTTTGCTCTTGCTTTGGCTGTGCGCACCCGGCGTTGTTGGGCGCTTGAGTAGAATGGAATGCGAGTGATTTTTTTGATCTTTTCATTGTTCACTTTAGATCGTTATGTGCGGAGTTTACACTTTGTTGCAAATTCACCGGCTATGGAATTTCTCGGCTTAGACTGCTCTATGGAAAACGTTCCCGTACACCCTCGACGACCAAGCATTCGCGCAAATCGTTTGGTTTCTCACGTAGTTCCGATTTACACTTTTGCATTGTGCAAAAAAAAAAAAAAGAATAACATGTATAAGATCGTATAAGCTATAGAATTGTAAGCCTGTAAGCCTTTCTGCTCGAACTCTTACAATACACCGAAATATATAGAAATACGGCGATAAAAGGAAATGGGAGGTGAGCTGTTTGAGGATTCCGGGCCGTACTTGAGGATTCTCGACGCCTTTAAGCTCCTTAATGTTTGCGAATGCGCGAGGCAGCAGTGGCAGCGGCGTTAGTTTCGTTTTTGAAAAATCGAATAGAAACAGGTGCAGAACGAATGGGGACCGAGTAGGGAAACAAATGTACAAATGTAGAGCCGGGCGAGAGAATGAGAGCGCGAAATACTGCACACCAGCTGGCGAGGATGCAATGTAATTAACGAATACCTTGCTAGTCTTGACTCTCTTGTCTCTCGCACCGCCGACATTCGCATGCATTATCCAACGCTAGGAGGAGACGAACTCGCGCCTTGTGTGCTGCAGATCTGCTGTGCGCCAGTTTTGCACTTGAAAATGAGAATGGAAACTAAAGTGTGCAAACCGCGAACGAGTCTGGTACAGATGAAAAGTGGATGTGTATATAACGTAAACTTTTCTTTTTATTCACATTTATTTAAATGTAACATTTGATGGAAAGTATACATAACGTTTATTATATCGAGTGCCTTTTATCAAAATATCCTTTTTTTTTTTTATACAAACCAATTGAATTGTGGACTTTCTTTTTAATATAAATAAATATAGCGTTTTAAAGCAGCGGCCTTGGGATTCAGTTTAATTAAACTCCCGGTCCACTTTAATGGAATGAAAATAATTCAACGGCTTTAATCACCGTCATCTCAATCCATATTACTGTTACCTTAAAGTCCGTAGCCATTACGGTATAATCCGATACTCCATTTACTATAGTTCGTCGCACGCTGATAATTCCCAAGGGACGATGGGACATTTTGGCGTGATTTCTCACGTTTCGCTCAGCGCCTTACTGCCCTATATGCCATACACTCTAATACTACGTGAGATGCCGCTGGGATTGGCTCCTCCTCGTTAAACATAACTCATTAACCAATAACAGTCTGCATCAACTCCTATAATTATATTATATATTTTCGCACTTTTCACAAATACCATATCTCCCCGCTGTGCTCGGACTTACTTTTACGTTTCATATAAAGTTTCCTACAGCTCGGTATTACAGGGAATAAAAGTCGATCAACTACTTTTATAATTACTCTCGCGCGTAAGTGTATTTCGCGAGAAACGCAAGTTATTATTTATAGAATTCGAAAAATTCATAGACCGACGAAGATTCGCGGTGATACAGAGAATGAAGTGAAATATCGCGGAGCTCGAATGGAGTTGTTCGCGCGAAGGGCTAATTTTTAATCGCTGCACCGACGGATCAATTACATCGGTAGAAGAAGCAGTTCATCGGTAAGAGAGGCACACAGGTGGCGGAGAAAAAGCGACCGAGAATTTCGCTGCCTGTGCACTCGACGATGAAGGAAGAGATTACTTTTTTTTCTCCCTCTCCGCGGCTATTCTTTTTTCTTCAACTCCGCCTAAGTATACGCACTCGACGCGAGTCCATATCGTATGTCGTCGGTTGCAGAGCTCACTTTTTAAATGAAAAAGAAGACGGAGGAGAAGATTTCAGCTCTGAAGGAAACATAAAGGGCTTTGGTCGCTGGAGCCCTGAGCACGGGGATACCGAAAGCTATATAAAAGCAGACCGAGTGCAGTTGGGCTTGGTCTTAGCGAAAGAAGCCGCTTAATGGAAGCGAAACTTTAAAGCTCGCGGCTTAGAGCAGCGGCGGCGCCAGTCAAGCGTCGCTGTTTTAATGGTCTTGACATCCATTAATTGTCATGCGATTCGCCCTTCTCCTCTCTATCTCGTGCGCACCTCGACCAAATTAGATCTCGCGCCGAAGTGTGTACACTTGCGGTTTGTTTTTCATCGTGTGCTAATGCGCTACGTACGGATGCTCTCGGTGGCACTGCATATATCGCGATACATTGTCTCGTCCTCGCTTATCACTGCGACTGCGCTTCAATTATAAGTAAACGCGGAGCCGCTGTTGACGATGTATGAAAACTCGATTGTTGGTAAAACTGATTACTAACGATGATAATTCTTCCATCTGAACCTACGTTACTCCGAAGTTATTGATTCGAAAAGTCAATGTATACCCTTCATAACGTATAATTAATAAAACTCGTAAAAACTTCGTCCCTCTATAGTCGCATTGTTGTAAGGACAATAAATTAATTAACCTCATAAGTCAAGCAGACTCTTGTACGTATATAAGGCAAGTATTCCATAAACGAAGAAAATATATTATACGCGCTGAACAAAAAGTCCTCGCATTCAGCGCTGCAACTGCAGAGACTTTTCACAAAGGGGACCCCTACACGGCAATAAAGTCCAGCACGACGACGCGACGTGCGTCTGAGACCCGCGAGAAGCTGCGAAAGTGCCATCTCGACAATTAACACATTCTCTGCGAGCGGAGGTAAAGGCCGCTTTTTTTTTCACTAAAAATCTACCTTCTCGCGCGGCTGCAGCCTTTGAACGTATATATATATAGCAAATCGTTGGTTGTGCACCCGCGGGTCCTCGATTCCTATGCAAAGCTTCTACGTGGATATATAACGCAAGTAGGATGTAGCGGCAAGGAAGGAAGTCTGCACGATTTTCGTTCTACGGAGGAATCGCCGGAATGTGCGGGGCTGAAGCGTGTGCCCTATATATACAACGGTGTTACACACATTCCGGTATAGCTCACAGTCTCAGCTCTTTCTCTCTCTCTCTCTCTCTCTCTCTCTCTCTCTCTCTTTCTCGTACCGACGCGAGTAGTTACAGTCCGAGTGCGCTCAGACGTATAGGAGCATGCGGCTCTCGGGTCGGTTTTCAGCTCGCGCGTAGTTCGCGCTGCATGCAAATTGCTCGCTCCTCGTTCCAACACTTAGTTAGCCGTATACTTCCTTTCTGGGCGACTTTAGTCGCGACGATGCGCAGGCGAGAACGGCGGCCCTGCTGCACAGTTGCAGCTCGTTACCGGCTCTTCCTTTGTTCTCTCTCTTCCTCTCTCTCTCTCTCTCTCTCTCTTTTCGGCTTCCGAGAGTTTGGCGGCGCGTGTGCGCAAAACGAGGAGCGGCGCGCTGAAAAATAAAAGGGGGGCAAAAGCACGTCGCTTTATGTTAAATTCGTTTGAGCTCGAAATTTAGAGTCGCGCAAGGGTGCGTGAAAGTGTTGCAGAGGTTCTGCACTACGTGTGACTCCACTTTTTTGGATGTTCTTTTGACTGCGGGCGGTTAGAGCCATGAGAAATCGTGCATGGACGATATTTTTCTTAGCTATGTATATATGACTTTTAACGGAACAATTATTATCGAAACGTTAACAAAAAATTTTGCCACGAATCTAACTAATTTCTCTGTAAAGCTTATCTTTTAAGCTATAATTTAATTTTTTAGTCGACTATGTACGATTTTTTTAAACCAAGATATTGCAGTTCGAAGAAGTAACTCATTTATATTAAGCTTATCAGCTCTTCAAACGGCGATATTTTGGTTTAAAAAATTGTACAGAGTCGCCTAAAAAATGAAATTAAAGCTTAAAATGCAAGCTTTCCAAATTAATTAATGAGAGTCGTAGCAAAAATTTACTCGTACTACATAATTCGGAATTACTGAGTTTTATATTACTTCCAACTTAAATTGATATATCTTGGCTTCTAATGAATGAAATTCAAAAATTCCGATGAGGCTTTATAGGTTAGACTCCATGGACCAAAAATTACTGTAACCACAGAAGTCCACCGACAATTTCAATGCAAAAATACGAAATGAAAAAAATTTATCAGTTGAAAATTCGTGTTTTTTGTTAAATAAATAAATATAACTTTGGTAATATACGTTTTTTCGAAAGTTCAGACAATTTTCCATCGGAAATGGCTTGTCTCGATTTTTATCAAGTTTGATTTTATACCAAATAAAGCTGTTGAAAAAAGTAAAAAAAAGTATTCGTTCAGGCCTTAATGGGTTAATTAGCCTTGTCAAATAAATTTTTATAGGCACCAATAGTACCGCATCTTTCATCGCATGCTTCTTGCTTTTCTTATTCAAAGGAGATTGGCAGGCAGTGCTCACGGACTTTGTGATTAAAATTGTCTATTGTTTCTCGCTATTGTTGCAACTTTTTTTCAAAAATTGTACAAAGTACTTATTCAATAGTCATAAAAGAAAGATGAAAATAGGTTAAAAGGTGAATCGTTTCCGCGGTTATTGGATAATCAAAATAAAGTAAGAAAATAAAATAAAATAGTCAAACTAAAAGTCTAAATATTCCAATATTTGTAAAAAAAAAAGAGAAGAAGAAGATGAGTGAAAAAATGATTTTACAGTTTAAATTGCCCCAATAAGTAACGGAGATAACGATTAAAATTTTTTCCCCCAAACTTTTAATAAGAAATACTTCAAGTTCACAAAGTTAAATGGATAAACACATATATCGTAAAAACTTCGTCCAGCGCGAAAGAAATGCGGATTTCAGCATTTTTTGCATTCAAAGGAACTCTCCTTCGAAAAAAAAGATTTCTCCTCCTTATAAAAAAAAAAAAAAAACAGAGCAAATTTATATACGTAGTAATGCAAATCGTCGCAAACGGATAATTCCTAAAAATCTGCGTACAAATCCTTCTTGATATATATATATAGCAATATAAAGATCGAAAGACGCGAAGATTAAAGGCCAGGCAGCAACATCTCAAAGGTCGTAGCGCAGCGGCGAAACAATCGAACAGCTGGTAGAACTACGGGAAATTTCCTTGCTGCAGCAGCGGCAACTCTAGAAAGTACAGGCGCTCGACTATCGTCCGGCTGCAGTCTCAAATTCTATCTATATAATTGAAATTCAAGGTACAGCGATCAGCGCCTTTATTTCAAAGCGAAAAGCGCGCAAGGGTCGGCGGTGGTGACCGGTGCAAGTAATCGCTGCTGCTGCTGCTGGATTGAAGGGTTATACGAGTATCGAGTCGTACAGTCACGCGCGCGCGCGCGCGCCAAGACGTGCCACGAGACCGTGCGTCCAACTCTTGCACACCGGTCCACAAGACCTGGCGGAAGGAGGTGGGGATATTTCCACGACTATTTCCGTGTATAAGTCAGAGAGATAGAGAGAGAGAGAGAGAGAGAGAGAGAGAGAGAGAGGCAAGCGAAGCGAAAGAGCCCCCGCCTGTATCGACCCGTCGCAGCAGCAGCAGCTCGTCCCCGCGCGCTTTCCTCGCGTCTTCAACCCCTTCCTCTATCCTCCCCCCTCCCCGCTACAGCAATATAGGTACCTTCTCCGCCAGAAATCCCCTTTAGACTCTACCTCCCTCTGATACTTTTCCAAAATAATCTCTCCCTCTCTCTCTCTCTCTCCCTCTCTCTCTTGCTCGTTCTCACTTTTGGCCCATTTACAACTGCGCTGGGATCTAAAGGCTTGCCCCGCGCCGCATATAAACCAGGAATTGGGCTTTTGGCGCGGATATAACGTGGATTCGACCTTGAATTTGTGTGTGTATGTGCTCGCGCGTGTATGCAACAATTTGCTGATATAAAGCGAGACGCTCGGACAGAGTGTTGACGAGAAGGTGGCGAACGATTGCATTACGAGACGGAGAATTTATTAGTTCTTTTTGTATGGAAGAACAAGCGCGATGAGAAAGTTTTGTGGGATAGGTATATATAAGCAATTGTATTACATATGATATGACACTCACGGTATTTTATGAGTAAATCTTAAATCCACAAATATATAATATTGAACTTTATTACATTTTTCTTAACGTTCCAGCTTTTTTCTTTTTTGTCTTCACAGAAAAAATGACGTAGTGACCTTACATCAATATATATATCCAATAACGTTTGAGAGTTTCTTCTTTATTTTCATTACTTGACCTTATACAGACTATTTTTACTTTTAATAAAACCGCAATTTTTCACGTTTCAATACCTACAGTACTCTCTCATCTCGGATATACGGAGGGTATACACATAGAGAGAGAGAGAGAGAGAGAGAGAGAGAGAGAGCGAGAGAAAATAATGAAAAGAATTCCAGCACTTTGATTATTTTGTAATAAAATACTTTCACGCGCACATCGCGAATTATTATTGCGCCCGAGAATGTGCGCAAAGGCGATCCTGCCGATGGTATACAAAGTTTCCATTTTACCGCGCGCACCTTATAAACGCCTCACCCCATTTATTTGTATATGAAACTTCCGTATACATAACCATCCTTGTAAAGGTGCGCAACTTCCAGCCCCGTAAGACTGTGCGGCATAACACAAAGACTTTACAATCCAAAGTTATACACGGCGAACTGTTTCATCCATGCACTTTTCTCACGTAGAGCACAATTACTGCGCGAGCGCCTGTTGTAAAAAAGGAACACCGCAGTTTCAACTCGCTGCAGGCCGCCGTTAAATTAACTATTTTCCTCTAACTTTATACATTTTACGCATATACAAGCTATGAAGTGGCGCTCACTTTTGATAAATTGCAAAAATCCACTATAAATTTGCAATAGGTGCAAGTCGAAAGACTATGAAGAATTATTTTCAAATCGAAGCTTACGATTTCCGAAGTAGGTATATACTCAAGTGTATATACAAGCCATGTAACGTATTTTCCGACGTGCAGGCCGCGCACTTTTCCAAACTTGGATTTTTATTACTTTACATATCCTCCCCTCGTTACGGTTCATCACATTCGGCCACTTGTCTTTCGGCGTTCCGCTCGCGTTGCGCGCCAAGCCTATAAGCACACATCCACATGCTGTACCCAGCCATCTCGTATACCGCTCGCATTATATGTACTATAATACTCGCAGTATACGCAGCCGCGGTGGGGATCTCGGCTGCTGTCTCTACACCGGCGTTGGTGGCCGGAAAATTTCCGCCCACGCTCTCTCTCTTTCTCTCGCTCTTTTTCTTCATTTTTCTAATTAAAAGGGGGGAGCAAAAAAGGGTCCGCTCGAGAGCGAGCTTATATATATATACGTGTCTGCTGCTGCAGGTGTGCACGAGAGAGAGAGAGAGAGAGAGAGCAGAGAGAGACTCGACGCGCATTTATTATACAAGACAATGAAATGTTCGCATCGTCAGAAGACTGTAACGGGCGTGGGTGGGCGAGCGCATAATGTCAGCCCCGACGGCCGCAGGAGTCTGCTGCACGAGACGAATTTTATGCGGCTGCAGCAGCGTGTGCGTATACTTAGCCGTCGTCGTGAAAAAAGCGATATACACAGCAGCTTTATTCGTGGCGCTCTCGCGCGCAACCCTCCCATTCTCTCTCTCTCTCTCTCTCTCTCTCGCCTCTGCCCTTTTCATTAAGCAAATCTACGTGCTCTTTGCGCTTGTTACTCGCTTCTTCCTCCCTCGCTTTTTTACACCGAATTTGATTCGTCCTTTCTTTCTTTCTTTCTTTTCATTACGCTCTTATACACTTTTGCGCGCGGTTTATTTTTAATAAGGAACTGCGTGGCGATGATTAATAGTATCTTGCGACTGGAGCACTGTATCATTTCCATGAATTTCCATGCTATATTTTGAGAAATGCATGTGACAAAAATTCTTGGTTTCGATGAAAACTTTTTTTGTTGGCCCAGCGCTGTAACTGAATTAATCAAATTTTACGCGGAATTAAAAACGTATTTCTTCGAATGAGCAGAGTTATTTTTATATTATAGTATACTTGCGGGTAAAATAGCTTTCGTTGAATTCGGGAAATCTATTTCTCTGCAGTATAACTTTTAACTATATATAGATAAACGTTTATTACAACAGATTGATCTTACTATAGAATTGGGATTCTCTGAAAATAAATTTTTGATGGAGTTAAATAAAGTTTTTCAAAATTTAGTTATTGTAAAATTTTTTATTGTTACCAAGCATGGTAGATACTGCATTTTACATAAAAATTGTAATCTAATTATATTTAAATATAATCCTGTTTTAATAATAATAACTTTTCTGTACACCATTATGAAAATACTATAGTTCTTTTAGCACAGTTTTATTTGCGCCACGCCACTTAGTGTCATAAATGATTGCAGTAAAACAAAAAACTTGATGCCGCGTGCTCGTGCACTTATTTTACGCTTATAAATACTACGTGAAAATGCTCAAAAGCTTTTTAATTGGAATTCCTTAAGCCCTTAACTCGAAAGCCCAAGCTTTGATATAATATAATTATTTTAAAAATATTCTACACTAAAGTCCGCTGTATATAATCCTGGAAAGTTTCAAAGGAAAAATTCGATAATATCCAAAAGAATTTGGCTGTGTATAAATTTGGGGAAATTCCAAGCCCGGAGACCATCTTTTATCATTTTCAAACTTAGCTGCGGCTAATATAGAACTTTGAGTTATACGGGAAGCCGTTGTAGTATAAATTTCCGAAATTCGAGTATACACATACCCCGCCTTTAATTAAATTAGTCTAAGGCAAGTATGCTTTTCCGCCCAACTTCCTAAAGTAACTGCTCCTGGTCGCGCAAAGTTAAAAAAATCATGTGAACGCTACGGTGATAACAATTACAATTAAACAATATTCAAGCGATCTTTCGCAGGCTTCGTTAAACGCATGACAATTCATCCACTTAATGCATAAAAACTTTTCCTATATTTTCCAAGAGCTTACATAAAGAGATACGACATAATCTAATACGAAATTTCTTAGAGACCGGCTTTTGTTGCACGTGGCAGGAAAAAGCAAAATGGCACGAGAGGGAGAGAGAGAGAGAGAGAACAAGCTTCCGAGCGAAATCGTATATTCATTATACGCGGTAATTGCATAGCCGCAATCAAGCGCGTCGAGTATACACATCGTAAATTAAAAGCCCGTTCCCGGCTAAAGTTATATGTAGTTTGCGATCCCATATGCATACCGACACATTCGCGGCCACGAGTGTATACTCTTGAAGAAGCTGGCCAACTCCACTCGACTCTCTCTAACTATCTCTTGTCCCCGCGCTTCTACATATGCACCCTGTATGCACTCACTCGCTGCACACACACGCACACAAGCGCACACACACGCACTGGCGCTGCTTTTCTTCCCTCCTTCTCTCGAACTGCATAGTCCTTCTGGTACTTTGCCTATGTGCGACAAGGGAGAAGTAGAGAGAGAGAGAGAGAGAGAGAGAGAAAGGAAGATACGTTATCTCACGCCACTCTCGGTGCACACTGCAGCCGCAATTCGAGGCGAAGGTCCCCCGCGCGCATAATACATAGAGTGGCGGCCGAGCTGCACCGCACACTGCACACACACACACATTGTAAACACGCGCGTTTGAGACCTGGGGTGGCGAAAGAGAGAGAGAGAGAGAGAGAAGTTGATCGATAGCCCCCGGTGCACATAAACTTTATTACGCCTCGTGCGCAGTTATGAGCGCACACCGATTGTCCGTCTTAAATGGAGATTAATTATGTCGCCTTGGTTTAAGGCTCCCGTCCCTATGATATAACGAGTCTCTTTCACCCCCGACTGGAACTGACTTTTACAACTTTCGGACCGATTCGTTCGCGACTTTATAATCCTTTTTTTTATTGGCCAAAATTGGCCCTACTGCATGTAACAATTAAAAACTCGTTAACGTGCGCACCTTCTGCGTGTGTACGATATTTCTTTATATACGGCTATTACTTTTTTCCCCGCAATTTTTTAACCTTTCTATACATACCATCCTTTATACATACATCAGCAATTTCGTTATAGAGAACTTTTGCAATTACGTTAGATACGATTATTATAGCTCGAGCGCGCCACTTTCAGCGTTGCGCGGATCGCCCGAGTTTCGCACTCTTTTCATATAACGTATGAGATGTATGAGAGACACAGCGAGGGGATAATATTTTCCACGAACGGTAACGCGTCAACAACAACAGATAAGCAGCTCCGCAGCGCTAATAACCTACTAATACCACTTGAAAAATCTCCCCTCATCCGCCCTGAGGGATACTCGTGCTATTACATTCGATACGATATCGAGATATCCCTCGGTTTGGCGCGCGGCTGCCAGTACATATTAGGATCGATGTAAAGATACGAGAGACGCGAGGGAGAGAGAAAGAGGTCGTTAAAGAAAAGACGTCTTGCCGAAAGTAATTGAAGATGGCCAACGCATGGGTATAAGCTCCTCAGCTCTTGAAAAACATCGCGGATGAAAGTTCGAGACGAGCCGAGAGTCTTTCGCGCGCCCGCGGAAAGTGGGTCAAGCCCACACACAAACACTCACACACAGACACACCCACAAACGGGGAGAG
Source organism: Megastigmus dorsalis (assembly GCA_900490025.1). Taxonomy (NCBI): domain Eukaryota; kingdom Metazoa; phylum Arthropoda; class Insecta; order Hymenoptera; family Megastigmidae; genus Megastigmus; species Megastigmus dorsalis. The sequence goes on along the minus strand of UELU01140046.1, from coordinate 37,341 downwards.
AGAGAGAGAAATTCGATCGAACCAGCAGATCTTGCCGTTTCATAATTTACGACTTCATTTCGGGGAACTAAATAAAGCGCTAATACTCTTGTTCGGCGATATATGCCGGCCGGGCCTTTCCCACCCCCTTTGTATGTATACTATGCCCCACCGCGTGATTAAAGGCGCAGGCATGCTTCGATGCTTATACTATATACCCGACTTCCTGGCAGACACCGAGGAAACTCACCCTATTACCCAGTATATAGAGAGTCGTTACCACTTCAATCGCGATCCATTCTTGTGTATACATGCAGTGTGTATCTATATATAAGCAGGGCTTATATATATATAGTCACGAGCGATCCCGATGTTCGATAAACGAATCGCATAATATTATAAATCGCGCGACAGTCGCTTTTGTCGCGTGTTAAGGGGAAAAAAAAGAGAAAGCCCACAGCCCAATCGTATTCAATTTTTTTTTCTCTTTAATGATTCGACTTTTTTTTCCTTTCGTTTGTTAAATTCCTAGTATATGACTCGGGATCACGAGTCCCTTTTACTGCTATTACCGTTCAGGTGAGTCATCCGGTAAAGTGCCAGCTTTCTCTCAAGTGCGGTTTATAAAACGCAGAATGGATAATATAAACTGCCTGCGTAAATATAATCATTTGTATAAATATATATATAAAGATACGCACGCAGTTGAGAGGGAAACGCTGCGATACATTTCAAGTTTCAAGTATACAAGCCGGTACAACGGATCCTTTGTCCATTAGTACATAATAACAGCGCGAGAAAGTGCAGTGGTCATTTTCGTAAACCGTATTCATCTCCCTCGGCTCGCTGGTCGATTTTACGACTATACGGGTGGGTCAGCTCGCGCAGAGCAGTGCAAATTAGCAATGGGGTCGCGAGCTCGAAAAGTGCAGCGCGCGGTTACATTAAGTGGATGGATGATGGGGGATGTCCCGTCGCGGCAAGAGTACCGGCGGTCTGGGCCTCGAATCGGCTGCAAGGGGACTACTCGGGCTGCTCCGAGTGGTTGTGCCTCCTGTAGCTTGTACTCGAGCCTGTCTTGCAGCAGCTGGCGCTGTTAAAGCTGACCAGGGCCACTTGAGCGTCCGCCTCAAAGTGCCGCGAAAGTCCTTGGAGAAGAGGCAGTAGATGTAGAACGTGAGCGAGTAGTTGATCACCTCCAGCAAGTTGGCCGTCGCTCGAAAGACCTGCATCACACGCAAAACACATCATAAGCATGTACGCATTTGCAGCTCCTTTGTGGCATCGCAGCTGTCATTCGTGGCTTTGGCTTTGTTCCGCGAGATAACGTAACGTCGCGTTCATTAAGTGGAAAGTTTTTGATTACGTAATATTGAGAAGCGCGGACGCCGCTGCGGCATCGATATCCGATTTTCCGTCTGTATATATATTAAAATGCCACGCCAGCCAAGTTTCCGGTGTTACGGGTTATGCGCGAGAAGCATATAGGTATATATTATACAAATTTTCCCGGGGCCGCGGTCTTATCCAACTTTTAGTCGACGGCGCGGACGAATGAAATGGAGTGCTACATGCAGCGGCGCTTGGAGCTCGCTCGAGCAAATTGTCGACGTCTAAAGCCACCTGAATGGTCGGACTAAGTTCGAGCGGCTTTCTCCGCGCAAAAAGCAAATATATGTATTCGCTTTCCGAGAGGACGACTCTACAGGACTGTTTTGCGGGGTAAAACGGATTGCGAGTGCAAGATGGATGCGGAGAGCGGGAAAGGAAGTGGAGCGCTGTCGGTACGCGCGCGAAAGAGATTAAACTTTGCTCGCCGCGTGCAGTGTTGTCCATTGTACATAATATATAATTTGCTACATCTCATCCGCTTAAGGTGTTATCGTTCAGTTTTAATTTCGTTCGCGCGCGTACCAAGAGCGAAGAAAGCTTACACAATTAAACCTTTGGCTTAAGATTATAAGACTTGTAGCAAACGATTTTTTTATTTAATATAGCAACAAAATATTCAATCCATATTCAATCTGATACGTTCCTCTACCGCATGATTAATTAATAATTCAAATTCACCAATCCTCCTATTCAATTGTCGCTCACCTGATAAGGAAACAGACTGAGATTGTTCTCGCTGAGAGTGAGATTGAGAAAGACCATGGGACTGACACAGACGAGGAATAGGAAACTGGTGCTGCCGAGCAGGAGCATAAGTCTGCGCTCCTCGGCGAAGCTTCTCGAGTCGTACTCGGAGCGTCTCATTCGCCTGCGACGCTCGCAGGTACGCCTGTACACGAGCATTATGCGCAGATTGAGACCTGCTAATAGGATCGTCGGTGCGATCTTGAATATCACCTCCAGTGTCACCTTGTACATCTGCGATACAACGCGACAATGTAATTTAATTATACAATAAGATGTCAAATGGAATAAGTATTCAATTTAAAAAGGAAAAAGAAACAATAATACGATATAAAACGGAATTTTCGTGAATTACCTTTCCAATTAATCGCCCACTCGTCTTAAGAACTATTGTTCAATTAATTATCGTCGCCCATGGCAATGTTTCGAAAACAGAGAGAGAGAGAGAGAGGTGAAGCCGAGTGATTTTTCATAACGGCTCAGCAAATACTTAATCGAGAGTCCCCTCCAGCTTATCTACCCCAAATCTAGTGAAAGCTTCAGCTTGCCCTGCCACTTTTTTTTACTCCTACCCTCCAGTTATCGAGAGCCTGATGGAAAGCTCGAGATATATATTATATATATATATATATATATCCAGGCAATTCGGACGAGCTATAGGTGAGATTGTAGATCGAAAGCCGTTCATTGATAAAAAAAAAGAAAAAAAGAAAATACAGGGTAATGTGTAACGGCGATTGTTAATTTTCTTTCTTTTCGTTGCATGCCGCACTTATCTTGATTAGAGATAGAGGAAAATTATATATACTCGCGATAGAAATTGTTACTTGTTATTGTTACTGTTACTCGTTACTCGAGTGGGTGTTGTTCTCGAGGAAGAAAATTAATTATGATAAAATTCAAATTTAGTATATTATGTATAGTTAGTCCAGTTTCTTCAAAGTCTCAACCCAACAATCAAGAATTTCCATTGCAAGTTCAATGAGTCAAACTCGCTGACTCACTCTGTCCAAAACCCACATCCTGCATCAACCCATTCTAAAATACAGACATTTTCCCCCTGCGTAACAAAAAAAAAACATTCCCCCCACCCCGTCGTGAAAAGCTTCTCAATAATACGCAATATATACGTCTTACCTGGTATAATTGCGAGTGCAGTAGTAGGAGATTATAGTGCTTCTGATAAAGCACTTGGGTCTCATCGGTATATCCTTGTTTCGTGCAGCTTCTGATCTCGGCTTTAAAGACATTGGGCAGGTAGAGGAGAAAGGTGAGCAACGGCAGCAGGACTATCGTGAATCTCGGCTGAGCGGCGCGGAAGGGACGTCTGTACTGGCCCGGTTGACATACGCTCGCGTGTCTCTCCAGAGTTAGGGCCGACAGCATCATCACCCCCACACCTATTCACACACACACACACACGCACAATGGTTTTCTTTCGTTTTGCTCGCGTATCGCTCGAGGGAGAGGGAAAGTAGAATATATGGATTTTCATTACACGCGTATGTACCAGCTTGTTTCTTTTTTTTTCTTTTTCAATATGCTCGCGTCTAGTTGATACGAGCGGGTATGCGATGGTTCTCGCGATGGGTTGGCATATATATGAGAGAGACTCTGACAGAGATGTAGGCGATGGATGACAACGAATCACGGCGTATAGAGCGATTCCTTTTTTATATGTAAAGTGCGTGTATATATAGGTAAGCCACTATTGTCGATGAACTTATCAACCGCCGAATAATTTGATCTCTTATATGCAGGCACGTGGAGAAGCGTCAAATACAATATAGAAAAGTTTAGCTTTATTATACATTCGAAGAACGAGCTTTTGGCTATATAATATTTCGAAAAAATAAGAATGTATCATTAGTTCAAATATACGCGAGCCGATAATGTTTGCTACACTATTCATTCATTTTCATGTACGAGAGTAAACATAGAAGAACGCGAATATGCATTTTTTTTTATAGAGAATATGCTTTCACGCGACAAAATACGAGAACCGTTATGACAAAGTATTTCACATTATGAACAAATTGTGTACAGCTTCGATCGTGCATACACACGCTGTATAAGTGTGTAATCACTGCGCGCGCTTTGCAACTCTTTGGCACACGATCACACGAAAGAGCGGCCGTTACAGGTGTCCGTATAAATTTAAAATTTCTTTGTCACCCGGGACGATCCGCTAAAAAGGCCGCACATCACGCGTTATTAACATAAAAAAAGGAGTAGTCGTGCGGTGTGTGTACAGAAAAAAGTTGCTCGTACACGTAAAGCGGGGGAAAAAAAAAACTGCCCCGCCGGAGGATAAAAACGTGTGTGCTTATCGAGCAGCGACGGAATTCCTAACCCGGAAAAATACGTGTGTCGGCATACATATACATACATCGCTGTACAGGAAAAAAATGGAGTAAATAGAAGAGAGAGAGAGAGAGAGAGAGATAGTAAGAAAAAGAGGGACAAACCGAGGCAAGCATTTCCGAGATAGAGCTCGAGGTGCACGTGGTAGAAAGCCTGGAGCCAGCTGGTCCATCCCCCGTTCTCTTTGTGGATGAGAACCCGCATGGCAAACGGAATGCAGAAGGATATCGCCAGCAACGAGGCCACTGAGTATCCTGCAACAGGCGACACCACTTTTTACCTACCTATATCTTTCATCGTCGCTTATCTTTTACGGGCAATTTCAACATTTTTCTCGGCACGAGAGATTAGTTTTATGGCCGCAGATTTTTTTTTTTTAGAGCAAAAAGAGCAAAAGCTCCAACAGCAATTGGAATATAAAAACAAAAATATTATTATACACATAGCATATGTAACTTTTCAGATTCCACGAAAATATTCCATGAGCGTGCGCGAAGGTAACGAGCGATAATACAGGCGCACAAAGTAAAAAAAGATCATACGTGTACAATGGAATTTAAATGCGAGATACGGCCACTTTACTTTATACGACGCAATCTACATACGGCCACGATATGAGATCCATATTGTTTGCCGCTTCATGAAAACTCAGATGTATATACCTGTTTTATACATACATATAAAACACGTTACATTTTTACTCTAAAAGATGTACTAAGTCTAAGAGCTCATATACCGATCTATTATATCAAAGCTTTAAGAAACCAAAGTCAAATACTTATTGTAATTTCAATAAGTTCGATTATACGTGTGGTGCTTAAATTATGTAATATCTCGCTCGCACTGTCTGTAATTGCGCGATCCTCGATATTTATTTTTTACGTCTATCGATTGCAAGACTTCGGAATGCGCAAAATTGAAGCAGCAAACGGAGTTCATTCGTATTCAGGGGAAAAAATATCAGCTCATAATCGTTCGCATTTCTATTCAAACCCGTGAGAACTATATACCTATGCTTTAATAATCGTATACTATACATAAAGAGCATGCATACGAATAATATTTTGAAATTGAAAAAGCGATTCCATTTGAATAATAACATACTTTAAAATAATAATTCTCTTTCAATCGATGCAAAGGTAATCAAAAGGAACAGGAGAAAGGATGGAAAAATAGATATGGACCAGAGGACTCGTGCAGTTTAAACGTATATATATACGGTTGCACGAGTGAATAACTTTCCGATAAATTCATTCGCTATTATATCGATTCCTGATTTACTTAATCTAATTTGTATTTTTCAGTCCATTTTCGAAAAATTTAATGTTTATGGGCGGTAATAAAAAATTTTAATACGAGTAGCCGCGGCCCTGGTAGAAAATTGACGAGTTTGACTGGGCAACGTGTTAATCAAATAGCAACGTACTTTGACTATTAAGCAAACAATATACTTTTAAATGTTCTATACCGAGAATCATATTATTCACTTTTGAAGTAGCTTTTAATTATATAATGTATATTTTTATACCGATCCCTAAATTAGAAATATTAGTGAAAATTCAATATACTCAAGAAAACTAGCTAAAAACTCGTTAAAAGCTCCTTAACAGTTCTACCAGGGAGCCTTGATTCTTGATACGACGACTGCAGTAACGTATAAGGTTATATATAACACTCCCGTGAAATTGTTCAATGATCGACGAGTTATTATTACGGATTTATACAGAAACGCGAACACGTTCTAGATGCTTTATAACACCTGCTGGTTATTTCTTATGTAAAATAAATTGACCTTTAACTCAATCTGGCGTATAATTGTCAATAAGCCTTTTATTGTATCATGAAAACCGACAACAATCTGTTTATTGCAAAATTAAAAGTAATTTAGTAAAAACAATCATTATCTTCATAAGCAAGTCTCAGGAGTAATAAAAACAGGGGTATCCCGTTCGCACCCGATAAAGCTTCGCTATGTTTAAAAAGAAAATATATAATTCTCTTTACCAAAACAAAATCCTTCTGCCCTGACTTTCAAACCCGCGGAGTTCCTTTTAAAAACATGTAGGTACCTACTGTTTTCGAAACTTTGAAATTGAATTTTTTCGTTTTTTTCCTCGAAACCATCGAATATCGTTTCGTATATACACCAGCCGTTCGTACCAAAAGGAACAAATAAAGGGTCGCTCCCACGGAACAAAGGAATCTACTAAAAATCACGAGTTTTGTTATGCGCGTTCCACCAGTGTATAGCTTTCACTCGAAAATTAATGTAGCGCATTTATATAGATTCGCGAACCGAATATTCGCCGCGCACGTGTGGTGTTATATATAGTGCGAACGAGGGAATTGTTAAGCTTTATAACACGATGTAAAGGATATTTCCATAGTTGAAACTATAACGTTGCTAGCTAGTATATATAAATTTAGTTTGACCGTTGGTGTGGCATACACACAGTCTGGTACAGCGGTATTAGTCGATAAAATCGCCGAGAGATGGCGAATACTTGGGAAAATGTTTATGGGACCGAAATCCTCTCAAGGGTTTTACCTTATTACTATGGTGTAAGTATAGTGGGGTTGCGCGATAAGAGTTCGATATATTTTTGCTTTCACGTCCGACGAATTTCTTTTGTCCACCGTCTTCCGATGTTGGCTGCACGCAGTATCGACCTGTTTTTCTGTTCCGCGTTTATTACTTTTTAGCTTATTTCCGAATATGATTCGTTGCAATTTGCCCGCGGGAGCTCAAATCGCGCTGAAAGGCGGTTCTAATTCACGAGGGGTCTTAAGTTTTAGAACCGAAAAAAAGAGCTTTCTCTAATACGAAAAGCTCCTTTATCTGCCTCGTATTAAACCTTTTTGCGTTCAGTTTCCTTCCTTTTCTCTCCTTCTCATATATATATATATATATATATATATATACATGTCGTTCTACTTCAGTTCCACTTTCTCTGTTCTCCCTTATTTCTTGTATTTTCCGTAATAATTAGGGCTTCGTATTATACAGGGTGTCCCATTTTCAATAACGGATAGGAATATCTCAGGCGGTAAGCACATCGAAGGAAAACTTTTTATACAAAAATTGTAGGGCACAGAAGGGGCTAATTTATGGTGATCTTGAATTTAACCTTGAAATTCATAGTCAAGATTATTTCAAGGTTAACTTTGTTTATGTAAATGGCTACCCCAATTTATTAATCCAGAATTAAAAAGAGCTGAAAATTCTACGTTCCACTAGGTATTTAAGCCGAGATTTAAGCTCTTTTTAATTCTGGAATAATAAATTGGGGTAGCCATTTACATAAACAAAGTTAACCTTGAAATAACCTTGACTATGAATTTCAAGGTTAAATTCAAGATCACCATAAATTAGCCCCTTCTGTGCCCTACAACTTTTGTATAAAAAGTTTTCCTTCGATGTGCTTACCGCCTGAGATGTTCCTACCCGTTATTTAAAATGGGACACCCTGTATGTTACTGTGTCCCTTTCAACTGAAATAGAACAATTTTCCTATTGTGTCTATTGAAAAGCATTATTAAAAAAATCCACTTTGCATTAATATACTCTCATAATTGGAGACGATCGACAGAGCTCGTCAGTGTCGATAAGCGACAAATAATAGTCCAGGCGAGGTTTAAGGGGGCGACTGCTTAGGTGGATATTCAAGATTGGGCTTGCGGCCAGCGAGGAAGCGAAAGGAGGTGAGGGGGGAGGACGAAACGAGCAAGTTATATCACACTCGAACGCACGGTCTGTTTAAGTAGATAGGAGCTGGGATGCGGTAAGCCGCGTTTAAGGGATCAACCCGGCGACTTTGTCGTGTCTTGACACGCCCGGGCATCGCGACCACTGTCTTAAGGCTCTATCGCTGTAATGACTACCAACTCCCAATATATATAAGTCACTTATGTGCCGAGCCCTCGCGCGCGTCTAACTTTCCCGGCCCTGAATATCGTTCCCTTATAATATATACAGCTGGATATTCAAGCCACTTTCTGCAACAATAAATCTGACTATATTCCGCATTCTTCCGTAAAGTCAGATACGGTGATCGAATTAATTTTTGTTGTTTAATAATTCTGCTTGGAAAGTGTCAGTGACCTTCTCCTTTATTTATGTGATAAAAATTATTCAGCTGAATGTATACTCAGCTTACACTATGTAAAAACTTTAAAAAATCTCGCGTACCGGCGATTTTTCCCCTTTTTTGAAGTAATAAGTATGAATCAATGCACATAATTTCATTACTGAAATCCAATAAACAGTTAATTAATAACGCTTCTTTTTTGTAAAATACCTATAACGAGACTTTGATATGAAATTTGAAATTTTGCAATTATCGTATAATAGATAATTATAAAATTATAAATACTGCACGATCGCGATATTCTCAGAACAGAAATTCGAGTGAATTTAATTAATTCCTATTTGATTGGGCACCAATGCATAGTACTATACTTATTAGGTATACTGTAATTGTACTCGTAAAATAGATAAGCGACCGTATAATCTATTTTTATGCACTGTTTTAAAATTACACAAATGATTAAACCATTATATACTATAGATATACAACAAAACAATAGTCAATAAAACATTGTAACTGTTGTAAGTATAAATTAAGTTAATTTTATAAAACTCACCTCGCATGTAAATATAGGCAGGCCCTTGCATATTGCGTCTCGTCAGCACGATCAAATTTAAAATATTCCCGATAATTCCAAAACAACAAATCGCTGGCAAAATAAAGCCATAACTTATTTTTCTCAAATTATTTATCCGTGGATCTTCGTATTCATTCGACAGAGTGCACATATTTTCGGCCGTTTCGAAAATATTCGAACTATTCATTTTTATTTCGAATATTGAAATATTTATCATTTGAAAATTAACATGTAATATCACTTCGATATTTCCTTTCAACGATGAATATTATAAAACTTATCCCTCATTCCATTTTCACGTGTGACACATTTTGGTAACGCGAGCGTGTAGTACACTCGATCACAAATAATTTTTATGCATTAATTTTGTCACAAGCATTGGGAAAATAATAACCCGTTAGAACAAAAGTTTATTTATAAATAACAATTTTGCTTTACCGAAACTGAAGATTAAAAAACTCAACTTTTACAATCGAACGAGTAATAATAAATTATTTACGAGTAATTCCATTGTTTTGAGCAGTCATTGTCTCTAACACTATCAATGGCACTGTGAATGCGGGTTGGACGCAAGAGCACTATAAAATGTAAAAACTGATATCGATTTCCCGGTTTGTCCGTTAAAGTTCACTAACGTAAACAGCTTAAACGAATTAAGTAATGTCTGTGATACATCGTAATGTTCAAAAGTATAGCATCGTTTCTAAAAGTATTGGAAACTCTTTTAATGACTAAGAATCTTAAGTATAGGTAGTTCAAGTTTTAAAAGAGAAACATTTACTAATGGAGTATCCGAATGATTGGAATAAAATGCAAGGAAAGTTTTAAAAAGTTTCATTGAAAATCAGTATTTTTTTGTTTCTCTGTTTCTACTTCCATGATAAATTTAATTAAGAGAACAATTAACTAGAACTTTTTTAACATATTCCCCTTTGAGTAAAAACTCAAAAATTTTTTTAAATAAACGTCTTTTTATACACGAATAGATAGTATAATAGTTCCGCACATTTCACTTGCAATTTTATTGGGAATTTGCGTCATGGGCATCCTCGATAAATATTTTATTAATTTTTTATGATTGATAGTTTAACAGCAAAGTAACACATTATTTTGATTCCATAATAATAAATTTAAGATGCATATGTTTGTAATTGAATAAAACGAGGCGATAGCACAAAGCAACTGAACTATAGTAGATTGGTAACGTAGAAATCCTCTAGTACCTATAATGAGATTTTATGTGATGCCGCAATTAGTGCGCAGGTCTAAATATTTATTTCAATAATTTTTAGTTTCATTGTATAATATTTAGGGAAAAGTTGTAAATGAATTAATAAGAATACAAATATCATAAACAATTCAAATTTTATTTGTTACTTGTCAACTTAGAATACTTAATCTAATATACAGTTAATATTGCATAAAATTCTTATACTAGCTGGTTTTAACAATTTATCACATGATAAAACTATAATGTAGCATAGCTTGAAATAAATTAAGGTTGTAATACGTGTTTTACGTGAACCAATTTAAAATGTTTAATATTTATCAGAAAACGTTGAAATGAAGGCTATATTACATTTTCAGAGATTTCGTGTAACTCAGTTCGTTATAAAATAGTAAAATTATACTTTACATCTATAATAATTAAATATTATACTTATTATTCGATTAATGTAATATTTAACTATATTTTATGCAAGTAAAAAAAATTATCTACATCTTCTATGCAGCCTTATTAGAAAATGCTCAGATCCATAAACGTAACAAATATTTTTGACTGATTCATCAACTGAAGACTGTATTTAACACTCAAAACGTAATATGCTTTTAACTGGTCAAAATTATCTATAATAACATCATTTCACGCAAATAGTTAACATGCAAATTAAATTTATGTATATACAATAAACTATTATATATTAGTTGTCCATTTTCTTTCTATCCACTACTAAAAATGTAAATCATTTTCTTATTTTTGAAAAAATATAAATTATCATTTTCATTTTTCATATTTAAAAATATGTTTTTGTTATCAAAGTAAAAGATGTTGTAGCAGTGATAAATTTAACATAAAAATAACATTTTTACATTTAAAAATTGCTTTAATCTTAAAGATTTATATATATTGTTATATGTAACGTTTTAGTATAGTACGTTATAATTGTAAAATAAAATAAAAATCCATTTAAGAATACATTAAAACAGTAATTTGCAGTTAGACATATGACATAATGTAAATACTATTACAATTTGCACAAATACATGAAAGATAGTAAATTTTGTGCTAAATTGTTACATTGTATCCGTTTATTAAAAAAAAATTACTCACCAGGAAATGGAATGTAATCATTATAGATTATTGTACTGGTAGATAAAATATTTCTTTTATTCTTTGTTTCGTTCTAATATTAAAGTAGCAAATTTTTTTTTTAATTCTTAGTAGTCCTTAATTTTAAGGAGTAATTATGTGGAATGAAAACAGTAACATCTAGTAAAAAATATTCTTAAATTAGGAGTATATAAATAAGACTTGATGCATGACAATTTTCAATTAAAGTAAATAAATACATTCCTCAAAACAATAAGATTAAAATATTACACTGTTTTTGCGGAATGTTTTGAGGAGGTTTCAGCTTTTTTAAAAAAAAATATTTATTTTGTCAGTCTGAGAAATGCTGCTCTAGTTTGTATCTGTAGGAAGAAAGACCATGTTCTGTAGTCTTGAGAGAACATTAGAAGACAAAAAAAAATATTAAGTTACGAGAAGTCGTTATAAAGAAATAAATAGTAAGTTCTTTCATATTATAACTTCACACGTGTGAGCATTGAAATCATCTTTAAAAACACGTATAGATTGATTTGTTCCCTCAAGTCAAGCTCTGAGCTCATGTATCAAACGTTCATGAAACGATTGGAAGAAGCCTTTTTTAACCTTTACGTGTTTCATTAAACGCTTATATCAAAAACTGATCACACACATATAATTTTCATATATTTATGTATAGAAAATATATGTTCAGTCGTACTCATGTGAGGATTCCCTTTTACTTATTAGATTGTCCCTTTCTTCTTGAGTAGACGGCACTTCGGATGTTATTGGCCTGTTAACTTTCGTCACTTTACTCACTTTGCTGAGACCTTCAGTTACACCACTGTTTCCTGAGACACTGGAAAATAAACTGTGACAGTCTTATTAAAATCAAGAAAGTGATTCTGATAATCGCGCAATATATGAATTACTTTAATACATACACAACATCTGTTTCGTCGTCATCTTCACCTTGAGCAAGATCTTCAGGAGATAAAGTAAAATATGGATTTGCTGAAGCAGGTCTAAATTTATAACCAGTTAATACAAAAAATACGTAAGTAGCCATCTCTCTAAACATTTCGTCTAACCACTCATACTGGAAAGGTACAGTAATCTAAAAAGAATTATAGTTGTTAAGAACAAATAGAGACTTAAGATGAAAACAAAACAGCCATCAAATAAATAGAAAAAACATCCTACCTTCAATAAGTAGACTATAACTCTAGTAAAGTAAATGTAGCAAAGTATCATGATATAAAAATGTCTAAACAACTTTAATTTGCGCAAATTAGCAGCAGCTTTGCCGTCCATATGTGCTGCTTCTTGTAAATGCCGTATGGTCCAAACCACTGGAAACATTATGGCACCGCAGCAAACCAAATCGACTAGGATGAACACATCGCGCCACCTTTTATGTTCAACATCGCCTTCTTCACTTTCCTCAATTATAATTTCAGCCACATTAGCAAGTACCTAAAGATAATTATTTTTTCGTAATGTTTTATAATAAGTAATAAATAAAATAATGATTGAAATCATTTTAATTCAAAGATTACATTTATTTTTAAAAATAGATAAAATAAGTAATTTCAATTTTACCTGAAGTGGGATAACTATCATGAACAATTTCTTATCTTTGTCAGCCAGAATATGCTTAATAAAAGTCCAACCAGTGCTAACCAAAACAATTGTAATAAATAGAACAGCTCCCTTCAACAAATGAGTGATATAATAAAGTATAGCCCATGCTGCAACATGTTCTCCTTTTGTTTGAATGAAATGAAAATTAATTCCATGAAATAGTAAAGACAATGATTTTAGATAAACAAGAACTGCCATGAGGTAGTGAATTTTGAAAACTGGATGCCTATAAAAAAAAAAACAGAAAATTTAGATTTCTATATAGTACTTTAATACCAAATAGTAATCTTTATACATACTTGCTCTTTTTGAGAATAAATACCCAAAAACAGCCTGAAAGAAAGAATAGAAGTGCCATCATAAAATACAGTTCAGGTAATGGCATTTCGCCGGCACTCAGGAAGTTATCGACGTTAATTTCTTTTATTTCCATCTACAAAATAAAGATATGTTAAAAAATGAAAATAAAAATCAGTAATAAATTAAATTATCTTTCCAAACTCTTACCGAAAAATTGACCGAAACTCGCTGCTTATAATTAGGACAACTATGAAAGTATAAATTATACAATCCCTCTTCTTCTTCATTTGCAACATACATAGCAAAGCTAGTATTGTAATATTTTTCACCTTCAATTTCTATCACAGTCATTGGTAGTGTTTGCAAGCAAGCGCTGGTTTCTTGCGTTATCTTTGCACTATCCACAGATTTTTCATTCTCTGCAAAATTTACATTGTCTATATAAGGAAAAATTTTAATTAAGATCTAAAATAAATTTTCAAAACTTCGATCGGCATCATCGATTTTGCGTCGGCGGACGAAAATAGAACAGAAGATCGATCACGTGTACATAAAAACTGGCAAAGATGCAACGCTTTTAAATAAACGCAAACCACGGCGTTAAAGAAACGCAGTTGCCTAATTCGAAAGTCGAGAAGTACCGAAGTTTTGTTATTTATAAGATTGAGGACGAGCCGTATTATTTTTAGAATTGCACAAGTAAACTCCACTCTAGATTAGGTTAGATTGATTTTGTCATTAATTTCTAAGGTCTCTTACTTTTCTATAAAACAATAAATTTCATTAATTTCATAATTTGTTTATGTATTTTTCCTTTGGAAATTTAATTTTTAGAATAACCATATATTTTATAAGTTGACCAAATTAGTATTAATAATAAACATTAAAAAAATTAAAATTCAGAAAAATATATTAAACATTAAAATTATTACTTATGGTGATTGTAAACAACGGCGATCTGATTGCCCATGAATATTGATTAGACTGTAAGACCGATAGAAAGATCTTTGTCAGAAAAATATAGTTATACAAAATTTCGTTAATATATAATATGGATACAATGAATTATTTCAACGATAGGTTTTTATAGTCAACCATTTATTTTCAAGATCAATTCTAATATTAACTTCTCAAAGCTCTGAGAATAATCTTTGCATGGTGACAGTTCTATTTCAAGTTCTTCCGTTTACCATTGTAAATAGACTAAGTCACATGTCATTAAATAAGATAAATTGGGTACCAATACAAGGTGCAATGCACTTGAATTATAGCTGCCATTAAGCAATGGTAATTTTGTTTAATTTTATATCTACTTTCTCTTGGTAGTGATGCTCATTTTTTATAGGGATTTACATGAGGATTGAACTACCTGGATTTGTGCCAAAGATAATCATGATGATTTAGTTACATACATTCATTGTCCATTAAATGTCTTACTAGAAAGTGTTGACATATTTATAATTTATGTTGTTGACCATAAAAAGATAATCCATTCTCAAGTAAATTACTTTGTATTCACAAATTAAAGGTTTAGAAAAATAAATGAATTATTTACCATGAGGAAATGTGTCTCTTTTTTTTCGTGGAAACAATGCAGTATCACTCAATCCTGCAGGCAAAGAACCCCTTTTGTCTCTAACCATTCGTATGACACTTGAATTTTTATAAATATGGACTGAGTGCACATTACTGCTGCAGTTTACCTTCAATCTATAATTTAGATAGTATTATTTTAATTTTCAGAATTATTGTTGTATTAATTAGAATAGTAAGCAACATACTGTAAATGTTTCAAGTCAAAAGTGAAGTATATAACTGCAGTTTCATCCTTTTGCTCGTAATCAGATTTTGAATTAAATGGACCTTGAAGAATGCATTTATCGTGACTGTCTAAGTAAGGATTCATAGCATCACTTAGCTTTCGGTCCAGACTAAAGCCAAACTGTTATCGAGCATAAACAATTATAATTATATGTTGATCAATGTTAGAGATATAGCTGTTCTAGCAAATAGATAATATTTAATATCTTGATATAATCAACTTACCACTGCATTCTCATCGAAAGGTGCAGCCTTGAAATTGATCAAGTTCACGTTCAAGATTCCATCTTTGTAGAATCCAAAAGTACTCAAAGATATCAAACGTCTGAAGTCATTCTGTAAACATTCATACATACATGATTGTTCTATTTACTGAAAGCTCTTTATGTGATTAAAGTGGACTATATAAAGAATGACTAACACGTTATTAAACACAAAGATTAATAATGACAATACGTACTCTTATATCAAATTTATGAATTCTGGCCGATGTAAATCCAATAAGGAAAAGGGCCAGAAGGCTGACACTGAATGCAAATTTGATCTTCATTTTCAGTGTACTTTGATTCTTCTACGTACTCAGAAACGCTCACATTACGAGAAAATTCAATAAACGATGCGGCTGGCGTCTTCACGATCTGAATAAGCTTGTCTCCACCCTCCTCGTTGCGGTTTCGCAGGACCCGTATGTTCAATTGAATCTACGTGACAATACGACCTTATGCAATTCTGAAGAGCTGAATACACGCAGAATTGTTAGCTGTTATTAACCGTGGAAATCGCTCACTGTTTTAACTACACTGAGAACATACGTATTTACGTATCCGTGATTTTCATATTTCAGACTATACTGCAGTACCTATACTTATTAGACTACGGCAGTAAGCCGCAAATGTAAATTAATGATCAATGACAGTCCTAACTCCTAAGAAGTGAGAAGTCCAGTTTTCATCGTGGTCAGTGGTGGTCGACGTGGAGTCATACTGACGTCATATACGCAATAGGTGCGTTCCGCATCTGCAAGTGGTAGGTATTGTTTTATTTTTTAATTATCATCATCAGTTATTTATTTCAATTTTACCTATCTCTATTTAATTCGTATAATAAACAAGAAACAATAAAATTATAGTAAACATATTAATATATATATATATTTTACGGCTGGTCTACTTTTGTAAGTTTTATGATATTGGACCGCCGACCGGGTCTTATATTGGATAGAGTGCGCGACTGCGGCAGCTACAGGAACTCAGCGGCCAACATTAATTAATCACGATGAAAAAAATACCGAAAAACTGCGTTTTGTTAGTAGCGTTTGCAAAACTATATAGTTTGTCCGCGAAATTTTTCGTTTTTTCAGAAAAAAATCGAAAAGTTGAAGCTATTCAATTTTGCAGTAAAGTGGCTTGCGTTTACGCTAGAGATGGTTTAAAGATACATAAATATGATGAAACGTTTTCAAAAATTTTGCGATTCATATATATGTACTGGGTTTTGGCATTTATTATAACTATTAGCAAAAAAGAAATAATTTTGTTAACAGAGTGTGAGCACTAAGATTCGTAAGCGAATGTGCGCGACTGCGCAAGAAATCTAGGGATTTTTTTCTTTACACAACTTTCATTAAAAAACAGTTACTACTACTAAATAAACAAAATAAAGAATACAACAATTTAATATATTTTCTAATGAGTATTTCTTTAGTAATACAGGCGGGCGCCGCAGGCGGATAACATTGGGTCGGGGGATAAGGGGGTTTTGTTTATTGTTATATTTAAATGCCTACATTTTCATTCCTCAACGAGTGCTGTTGCTTGATACGATAAAACTTAGAAACATATAAACGCGGTTACACGTTCAACATCTTAAGAACACGTAAAAAACTTAGATTCAGGTAATATTTTCTGTAATGATAAATTAAAATATTTACTTAATTCTAAAGTACTATCTCATATTTCTGCAAGTTGGCTCTAAATATAATAATAAACAAAACCCCCTTACCCCCCGGCCACAATGTTGTTTGCCTGCGGCGCCCGCCTGTATAACTAAAGAAATAATCATTAGAAAATATATTAAATTGTTTTATTTCTTTATTTTGCTTATTTAGTAGTATATATAGTAATTGTTTTTAAATGAAATGTTGTATGAAGAAAAAATCCCTAGATCTCTTGCGCAGGCGCACACATTCGCTTATGAAGCTTAGTGCTCATACTCTGTTAACATAATTATTTATTTATTGCTAATAGTTATAATACATGTTAAAACCAAGTGCATATATGTGAAGCGCAGAAATTTTGCAAACGTTTCATCATATTTATGTATCTTTAAACCATCTCTAGCGTAAACGCCAGCCACTTTACTGCAAAACTGAATAGCTACAACTTTTCGATTTTTTTCTGAAAAAACGAAAAACTGCGCGGACAAACTAAAGTTTTGCAAACGCTGTTAACAAAACGCAGTTTTTTGGTATTTTTTCTTATCCCGATTAAGTAACATTGGCCGCTGAGTTCCTCTAGCCCACGACTGCTACCACTATTACCAGTCACTCGCTTATATGCCATAGCTATTATATAGTTACATTATATACAATCTAAACCGGTGAGAATACAAGTAAAACTAATGTATTTTATTTATTATTTATAGTTGTCTAAATCGAAATATATAAATTAATTTTTTGATACCAGTAACATAAAATTAAAGTAACTAATTTCACTGAAAAATTTGCTGCTATTTTATGAAACTATTGAAATCATTGATTGATTATAGGAATACCTAATTAAATTTTTAATAAATAAAATCAATATTAAATAATTTTAAATGTTTGGCCCTACGGCTATACTGACTACTGGGCTCTGGCTACTGCTACACAGCTATATACACTCTACACACTACACACTCAGTAAACTAAACATGACAATTTCTTTGTCGCAATTCTTGACAACTATAAGAATGACTTGTCAGTATACTCAGTGTAGTCTATTATTCTACAATCTACACAACACTCTTAGAATCTAGAGATACAATGGGTATAATTGTAAAATAAAGAAAATAACCCTCGTGAATGAAAAGAACAATCTTTTTACTCCTTAGAAATAAAAATAAAAAGCACATTTTTGTTTCTTTTCAAGAAAATAATTATTAATTAATGTTTCTAATGAAAATACTTTTTATGAGTAAGTATAAAACTCTAAAATAAATCCTATTGTTTTAATTACCTACTTATAACTTAATTTTGTACAATGTTTTTACACATGATATTTGGTCTTAATTAAAAGATTCACCATTTTATTTTATTTTGTTTTTATTTGATAGATCATGTCACTCGATGATATATATGTAAAAGAAACTACAAGAAGTTATGCTGAAGTTTTAAAGGAACAACAAAATGTTGAATCATATGAAACTGCAACTTCTAAAGAACAAGTAATTATCTATTTTGTTTTTAATAATAATTTTAAGTAATAATCAAAGGTATTTATTACTACTTTTTTCAGAGTCGCGTAGAGAAAAATGTACTTGAACTATACAAAATTGAAAAGGAACCAATATTAAATAAATATAAACACATTCATTTTTTGAAAAATTCATTGACTCATCTCTCTAAAATTTACGAAGTATGTTAAATTGAATAATAAATTATTATGATTATATATTATGTTATTCATTTTATTTATTTTTTTCAGTGTTTAGATTCCAGCAGGCCATGGTTGTGCTATTGGATTTTACATTCACTTCATCTTTTAGGTGGAAGATTAGAAGATGAAGACTATTCAAAAGTTGCACAGTTTTTAGCGAAATGCCAAGCTCCAGAAGGAGGATTTGGAGGAGGTCCAGGACAATACCCTCATTTAGCATCTACTTATGCTGCAGTTAATGCACTTTGCATTATTGGTACAAAAGAAGCATATAACATAATTAATAGGTAAATAATTAAAAAAATACTTTTAAATAATTGTTTTAATTTTTACATACATGTACATGCATTAACTACTATTTCCAGGCAAGGGCTTTATCAGTTCCTAAAGTCATTACGTAATTCTGATGGAAGTTTTTGTATGCATGTGGATGGCGAAGTGGATATAAGAGGAGTATACTGTGCTTTAGTTGTGGCCAAACTCACAAATGTATATACTCCTGAAATTTTTAAAGATACAGAAAAGTGGATAGGAAAATGTCAAACATGGGAAGGAGGATTTGGTGGCTGTCCAGGCATGGAAGCACATGGAGGCTATGCATATTGTGGATTAGCTTCTCTTGTTTTATTGGGAAAAACTGATGCTTTTAACTTATCTGCTTTTATGGTATAATTTAAATTTAATTTTACAGAATTATTTGCTAATAATAAATTTAATAATTTGAATATATTCTGTAAATTATGTCATACAAAATTTTTTTTATAAATAACTTACTAATAAATTAAATATTTTAGCGCTGGATTGTTAATAGACAAATGCGTTTAGAAGGAGGATTTCAGGGACGGACAAATAAATTAGTTGATGGGTGTTACTCATTTTGGCAAGGTGGAGCATTTCCCTTAATACATACATTATTGGCAAAGGAAAAAAAAATTATATTGGAGCATTGGTTATTTGATCAAGCAGCTTTACAAGAATATTTATTGATTTGCTGTCAACATCCATATGGAGGATTGTTAGATAAACCTGAAAAGTATGAACATAAAATTATAATTTATTGGTCTAAGTTATATTGGATGAAATCTAAACTTTACTTTTTTCAGGAATTGTGATATATACCATACATGTTACGGTCTAAGTGGGCTTTCAGTTGCACAAAATTCTCCACAATCTGTAATAATCGGACCAGAGCAAATCAATGCTGTTCAAATGATTCATCCTGTATATAATTTGGTATTTTCAACTGCAATTGAATCTGTAAATTATTTTTCCTCTTTTGCAATACCTGAATGAAAAAAATTTTTTTTTTTTTATAATCATTTTATAAGCATTGTAATGCAAAAAATCAATTATTTCTATTTGTAAGCTGACCAAGTATGTTCAATTTATGATGTTGAGATAAAATCAAATATTATTATTATCATAAAATTTGATATTAATAAATACTGTACATTTTTATTACATTTTAAATGTTAAACGAAGTATATGAAGTAATAACAAATAAATAATGTTGGATATTTTGAAATTTGTTTTAATTAATTTTGCGTTTTCATAAATTTATGTTTTAATAATTTTTTAAAAGAAAACGAATGTAAATTTAGTTGCTTAACTTTCTTGAGTCATTTATTGATATTATTAATTATTTCAGGGTTTGAACATAGGTATTTATTTATTTATTCTTATGTTCTAAGAATTTAAAGGACATTAATTTTTACATGCAAAAGCCTAAAAGAAAAATCTGCATATTTAAGAAAAATTTTGAATTCATTCATTCTCATAACATAGTTGCTATCAATTTTAGATTAAATTATTATGTTTAATTTTATTACCGAATAAAAATATACTCAATTAAATAATTTGTATTTTAACTTAGATATAGGTATAGTATTATTATTGGTTATACATATACATCTATAATATATATATATATTAGTACAATATATATTACACACGTGGCCTATACGTATATAAATTAAAGTATAATACGTAAGCGCCGTAAACGTTATATATATATATATATATATATATAGTATTACATGATAACATGATATCTATAGGTTATCGTGTGGTTTTACTGTTATTTTGAAAAATATTCATTTATAAAATGAGTACATGTGAATTATTAATTTTGTTATTAGATTAGTAATTATTGATTAAAGATGTATATCAAAACCAATTCTGAAAGTTTTGAACCAAAGGATTTCATAGTACTGAATTTTTATGGTACTAATACTTGTTTTGCCTGGAATGAAAATAAGTTTATTTGTTTTCCATACATATATCAAAACTCAACAGAAGAATTGGAAGTTTTAAGAGCACCTGCAAATATAAAAGATATAAGAGAATTTGATACAAGAGTTTTTGTTCTTTGTCATCCATCTGGGATTTACAAATTAACAGGTAATTTAGGATTTGCTAGCTTGAGCAGAGCAGGCATTGAACTTGGTTCAAACTTTGGTGAAGTATTTACACCATGTACAAAAAGAGGGATTATTCTAGAAGATAAAAGACAAAAAACTTTAAATCAGATTTTTTCTAAACCGCCAAAAAGTGATATTCATGTTTTGTCATTAAATTGTAACAAAATTGATAAACCATTACGTAAACTACTGTTTTCGAATGATAGTAATGACAATGTTGATGTATGTATTGTTAGCCATGATAACAGATTATTTAAGATGTATAATCAAGCAGCTCAGATTATTTACAGGTGTGATTATTTGATAAAAAATATTCATGCAATAGAAAAACAAGGCAAAATAATAGGCTTCATTTTACAAACTAGTGCTAATATAGCTGTATTAATGCAAGTTGTGGACAATAAATTACAATATGACAAAATTGTTCTCGGAACAAATGTGAAGACTATATGTGCTACTGTCGACGATTGTGACACAAATGAATTGTTACTTATATATTCGGATAATACTAAAACTTATTACACTAGAACAATTCTATTTGGAAATTCTACTCCAGAAATTAAAACTGAGGAAAAACACTATGAAAGTATTAGAGTCTACCAATCTAAGTTTATTATTTATCTAAACAATTCTAGCGAACTATTTCAAGTTCCAATTGAACAATTGAAAAATTTATGTAATCGAAATACAAGTGATTATATGCAATTAGAATCCAATATGTTAAAAGGTTTAGATGAAATAATTGAAGCTATCTGTGATAAAACAGTAGAATTAGAAAAACTAAATGATCAATTAGCCAAAAAAGAAGATAAATTAAAAAGGATAAATATCTTTGTAAATAAACAGCATATGAAATACCATACAGAGAATCATATAAAGAGATTATTAAATCAAACATTTTTAATATCTAATTTTAAAAAGGTTTTACCTAAAAATTCTATTATTGTAAAAATGTTGAAGTGCGAAGGAAAAACAACTTTTTCAATGAAAAATGTTCAAGACTGTGATACTATTGTTGAGATGCCTATTTGTATATCAAATTTAACACATAAATTGTATACAACAACAGATCTTATCACCTACAAAAATAATGGAGGACTTTGGTGTTTAATTAAGAATTATATTCAAGACCCTTCATTTAATAAAAAAAGTAGAATACTTTTACCAGTCGAAAAACGTCATTTTCTGGAACATAAGTTGATAGTTTTAGGGAATCTGTTAAAAGAAAATAACATCAGTATGAAAGCTCTTGTTAAAATAAAAAGAGAAGTGAGAGAAAAATTGCAGGACATTAAAATTGAAGAATAAATTTATAAATACTCTTCTTTGTATAATAAACATATTTTTATAAGATTTTCATAATTTATTGATATTTTTATAATACGATTCTTAAATAAAAATTTATATTATTTTTACATGATTGTGTTTTTATTATTTCTAGCAGTTCCAAAAATAAGAACAATTATCTTATAAATACCAATTTAAATATCAGTAATTATATATTGCTGTTTCTTAAAATTAAATAAATTATGCAAATAATTGTATTAAAATAAGAATATATTCAGAGATTCAATAAACCTTTAAATGAAATAGATTTAATGTTCAAATGTCCCGCTCAAAATTTTTTAGAAAAAATCGTCGCATTCATAAACCAAAAACTGAAATCCTCGTGTCTCAATATAATATTTTATCAGGCTGCCTCTGCGTAAAGTAGTCAACAATAGATGACGCAGATAAGAATCTATCATAAAATTGGTTTCAAACAGCCTAAATCGTTGGTTACCCCCATGCATCTTTTTAATTCACAGCAATGGGTAGAACTTGACTGGCAACTCTCGAGAGTCCCGTGTCCCGTCCCGAGTCCCTTCCAATTTCCAAAACGTCCAAAATCGCTGCCGTCAACCAATACGAAAAGCCGTTCCAACGACGCGTGACGTCAGCGTCGAATCGAACAGAGCACTCGATTCGTCGAGCGCGCGGACAAGCTCGCACAACACAACAAGCCTCCTCGATGCTGCTGCTGCTGCTGCTGCACACAGCAGCAAGTAGAACAATATTGGTGCGCGCGAGCGCGGCGCATACGTGTGTGTGTAGGTGAAAAAGTGTTGGCGAGTCGTCGCGAGTTGCTTGCGCTGCGCTGCGCGAGGGGAGACCGCTGGAGAGTCCGCGTACTCCCGACTCCGTGTCCGTGGCTGTGGTTCTCTAGCTATCGCCGCTGTGTGTCGTCGCGCCCCCCCGACCTCTGTGTGTGCGTGTGTGTGCGTGTGCGTGTGCCTGTGCGTGCGTGCGCTTTACCCTAGGGACTAGGGTGACTGGCGCGCGCGGACCCTCTCAGCAGTGCACCAGCACAACGGAGCGCTCCGAGTCGTGTGTCTGTGTGTGTGTGTGTGACGAGGGCTGCAGCAGGAGCCCGCAGCACGGTTTTCTCGAGTAGCTGCAACATGTTTACACGGTCGTGCCGCACGAGCAAGTCTGAGCACCAGGACCATTGGACGCGCGACTCGGCCATGAGGCCATTAAGGAGGCAGCAGTAGACGCCACAGGTACTCTCTCCTTCGGAGCTATCGCCACGGCCGGCCGCGCACCAGCCACCGTATAATCCCCCCAAGTCCGCCGCGCGCCTACGTGTGTTTGCGCCCGTGCTCCTCGTCTACGTGTGTGGGTACTGCCCGTATCAGCCGTGCGTGTGTGTGTTTATAGCCTAGAAACCCTGCGTGTGACGGCTCGGGGAGCACGCAGTGGTGCAATGGCGTGCAGCAGCAGCAGCAGTCTCGGCCAGTGGCAGCAGCACCAGCTCTAGGCTAGGGCTCCCCTGCTTGGGCGGCCTCGGGAGTTGGCTCCGTCGCGGCGCGCCATCCCACGACGTGCACCGCGCGCGGCCGTATACATACGCAGCGGACGCGCGCCGAGCACACGCGAACGCGCTCTCCCGAGTCGGGCTGCTACTCTGCAGCTTGAGCTTGGCTCGCTCTCTCTCTCTCTCTCTCTCTCCCCGTGAAGGAAAGGATAGGCAGAGACGGCTGCACAGTGCACCCACAGGGAGAGACGCGCGAGCGAGCGAGCGACGCCCGCGACTCGCGCTCACGACCTCGGCCCCTCGCGCGCGTACTGCTTCTTCGCTTCTCGCGTGCAGCGAAGCGCTCCGGCACCGGGCTTTCCTCGGTTGGTCCGCTCCGAGAGCCGCCGAGAGCCTCGACTTTTCAGTCAGCGTTGGCGCTGGCGCCCGATCGGCCGACGTCGATCGGCGAACGTACCGCTCGCAGGCTGGGAGGGCTAGAAGCCATCGGATGTCGACGCTCGCCGATTGTGGACACCTCGAGTGCGCGATCACTTGGCGTTCGCTTCCACGGCTCACGACGGTCGCTTGGTCAGCTGCTGTTTGACTTTTTATGCGTTTGAAATCGGTCGTTTTGGAGCGCGGATCGCGGTCAATTGTCTGCGTTTTGTTTTTGTACTTTCCAACAATACAGTAGGAGTCGAACGATTTACGTTACGGAAAATTTAAAAATATTCCATATTGGTCAACTTTGTTTATGTTTTTACTATTAGTTTCGGATTTTTTTTTAATCTCGATTATTAACGAATTTTTTTTATTAAATTTAATCGGTTTTTAATTATTTGCTTATTTGATGGATAATTACAACCAGTCACTGTACAAGCAAGAGTAACAATTGTAATTGTAATTTTTGGAAAATTAAGAAATTATAGGAATGCATATGTATGCTCTGCGTGCAAAAGATGTTATGGTTATGTTCAGTAGAAATATAGAAACAAGTTTTTTTTAAAGATTTTTTATGACAAACATTAATTGAAAAAAAATGTTTTATTGTTAGGGTCACTTATTGTTACGTGAGAAGGAAGTGCCATGGATGATGAAGAGCGACTGGATGGGGAGGAGGAAATGGAGCTCGATGATGGTTCTGATGGGGAAGATGATGACGAAGAAAATTCAGGAATACTCATTTCCCCATCAAATTCTGACCAGCTGCTTGGCCCTGGACCAACTTCAAGCGCGAGTCCATGCCTCAGTTTCCATGCAGATAGTTTAAACAGCAATGCTCGAGATCCATATAACAGTAATTTTTTTTGCATACAGCAGTGTTCAAATATTTTGAAACTTTAGAAACTATTATAAAATAAATGCATTCACTTCACAGTTACACCGGAAGAGGTTTTCCATGACCCCTTGCGGTATCCAAAATTTCCACTTCCAGGTGGAAAGCCTTTACATATTAGACGTGGGCCAGGACGACCTAGGAAAGAACGTCCTCCTGGAGCACCTCGTGGTGGTGGTATGCGCAGAGGATTTGGAAGAGGCTCTACAAGAGGGAAAGGGTATGTTTTATCACAATTATAAATATAAAATACCAAATGTTAGCATCAAAGAGGTTAGTGAAACCAAATTTTCAGTTCATAATCACTGAAAAGAAAGAAACTAAAAATTACCTTATTTTTGTTATTTATTTTATTAATTCTTCATCTATGTGTTAAGAACTCAATTTTATTCATATAAAATATAGATTTGGTTATGGAAGAGGTGTGCCTCGTCGAACGAAGAGTAAAGACGATGATACACATTCGGAATCACCAAGTCCTTTAAGGATAGCTGACGATGCTTCGATCGATGGAGAATCTCCTGGGCTTGAAAGATCTATGCCAGCACCAGAGGAACCTCCTTATTTTCCAGAACAATGGTATGGACTTTTTTTTGATTTTGTTAAAATTTTATGTTAGATAAGAAGTGGTTTTAATGCAAACTGTTTTAACATTTTAAAGGCCAGGAAAAGTTTGTGCCCTGTGCAATTTAACTGAAAGAAGTCAATTGGGGCAAGGTGAACTTTCGAAGCTTGTAATACCTGAAGATTTCACACCTGAAAAATGTAGTAATCGTGAAGTTACTCCAGAAAGTCTTGTTGACGTGCCTGTAACAGGTGATAAAAGTCCACGGACAAGCAATAGTCTTGGAGCTGTTACATGTCGCAGGCAAAAAAGTTTAGCCAAGTGCAGGTTTGTAATATATTAAAACTATTTAATAAAAATTATATTAATCAGATTTCATTCTAATTTTTGAATGTTTTATTTACAGAAATCCTAGTCTAACAAATTTTACAGAGCCTGTTGAAGAATTAACTATAGTAGGTTACTTGGAAGAACCTGACTTAGGAATAATCTTTGAAACGACTGGTCATTATTATGTTCATCAATCCTGTGCTCTTTGGACAAGTTGTAATCAGGAAATGACAACAGAAATCGTTAGTTTGGCAATTGTACAAGCATCGAGTCGTCGATGCGCTTATTGTTCTCATTATGGAGCTGGCATATCTTGCAAAGTAAAAATAATTTTTTTAAATTATGATTTTTTAAACAAAGAAATATTAAAACATAATTTTTATAATCTTTTCAGGTGCAATCGTGTAATCGTTATTTTCATTATCCATGTGCAGCTGCATCTAGCTGTTTTCAAGATGTCAAGAGCCTGTCATTATTTTGTAGTCAACATTTAGGACAAGTGCCACTATTACGTAAGTATTTCTATTATTTGTTTTTATTACATTTAGGTATAGATTATTCTATTTTTACAAAGAAATTTATGTTTTTCAGTAAATGGAGATGGAGAAAGGATAAAATGCATAACATGTCTGGGCATGGGAGATGTATCCAATTTAGTAATGTGTTCACTTTGCGGACAACATTATCATGGAAACTGTGTTGGATTATCTCTATTACCAAGTGTACGTGCAGGATGGCAGTGTACTGGGTGCCGGTTATGTCAAGTATGTCGACAGCCTGAAGAAGTGGCTAAGGTGATGACCTGTGAAAGATGCGACAAGGCTTATCATCCTAGTTGTTTAAGACCAATTGTAACTTCTATACCTAAATATGGTTGGAAATGCAAGTGCTGTCGAGTTTGTACTGACTGTGGCTCACGAACACCTGGTGCTGGCCTTTCATCACGTTGGCATTCTCATTACACAGTTTGTGATTCTTGTTATCAGCAGCGAAATAAGGGCTTCTCTTGTCCACTCTGCAGAAAAGCTTATAGAGCCGCTGCATACAGAGAAATGGTACAGTGTAGTTCGTGTAAAAAGTTTGTACATGGTACATGTGATCCTGATGCAGATCCATTAACTTATCAACACCGTAAGGAGGCTAAACCAGATTATGACTATGTTTGTCTTCATTGTAAGAGCCTTGCCCTCGTCAAACGGAAGGATAGTGTTGAAGATTACGGAGGAGAGTCGAGTTTGACAGCATCACAAGAGAGCTTATGTGGGGATGGAGATTCTTCAGAGCTTGATTACCAAGGGAGCTCAGAAGATACATTCTATTCCATAGGATTAGGAAAAGGAAAACCTTTTTGTGCCTCAAAAATAGCCAAGAAAAGACTTGGCCTTGGTGGAGGTTTAGTTGGTCGACCAAAAGGAGTAGGAAAATTGGGTTACCAGAAACGACAAAAAATGACGGAATTTGGGAGAAAAAGAGGGCCGAAAGCCAAAATGAGAGGCATCTTTGGTGTTCCAGGCTTAGGCTTACAGGTAATATATGTGAAATTTAATAACTTCATAATTTTTAAATAACTTATGATAAAATTGTCTTAAAATATTGCAAATCCCAATTTTATTTATTTATTTATTTATAAAACTAGTATAAAATTATATTATAAAATAAAATTACATTAGCCTATATACTATAAGATACAAAGTAATTCCTATAGAGGTAAAACACAGTTTACCTGTGCATAGATCTGGTATAGAAAAATACTTAAAACTACTTAAAAATATATGATTATTATTTTTTTGGCGCTTTACATTTGTAATCAATCATAACCAACTCTCACAAATTAATTCAACATTTCTATGCACTTCCTTCTGAAGAATGTTAGCGAGCCCCTGGAGAAATCAATTCTATCAATGTATTTATTACTTTGCAATGTTACGTAATCGATACATTGGCGCATTATTCATAAAGTTAGATACAATGAAATTTATTTATTTAAAAAAAATTTTAAAACTTACAATTTTCAATTTCAGAGACCTACATCAGACTCGTTTTCAAAAGAAGAGGAGCCTGGTGTTGAAAATAGATTAGTGTTGTGTTCAGCAAAGGACAAATTTGTGCTGTCACAGGACATTTGTGTGATGTGCGGAGCGATAGGCACCGACCAAGAAGGTTGTTTAATTGCTTGTGCCCAATGTGGACAATGTTATCACCCATACTGCGCCAATGTTAAGGTAACAAAAGTAATATTGCAGAAGGGCTGGAGATGTCTAGACTGCACAGTGTGCGAGGGTTGCGGCGAGCGTAACGACGAAGGACGCTTAATACTTTGTGACGATTGTGACATAAGTTATCATATTTACTGTATGGATCCTCCGTTGGAATATGTGCCTCAAGGAACGTGGAAATGCAAGTGGTGTGCTCAGTGTCAGACTTGTGGTGCAAACGATCCCGGCTTCAACAGCAGCTGGCAAAAGAATTATACCCAGTGTGGACCATGCGCATCCCACAATTCTTGTTGCGCCTGTAGCGAAGCTTACGGCGAGGGCGATCTCATAATTCAGTGTATCCAGTGCGAGAGATGGCTTCATTGCCTGTGCGACGCGATCAAGACTGAGGCAGATGCTGAAAAGTGTGCCGAGGAGGGCTACAACTGTATTCTCTGCCGTCCACGAGATATACCGCCTCCTCACGTTCTGTGCAATCAACCACAAAAAGCGCCACCCAGCAAGTACCAGCAGCCCCGAACACCACCACCGATCGTTCGGAGTCCCGAGCCGGAAAAGCCATCGATCCCGCAGCAGTATCAGGTCGATGGTGTTTTCCTGTCCGAGGCAGGTATGTGCCTCATCAAGTCGCTCATGTCGGAGCACCAAATTACCCGGAAAAAGAGGAGAAAACTGGCAGCGGTCGTAGACAAGGAGGCCGACATAATGGCGACCATAGAATCGGTGGTCGCTGGCGGGAGCCTGGACAACTCGCTCGAGGAGAGCGTCAAAATGGAATTGATCGAGCTTAATATTAAGGACGAACCCACTCAGGTGTACAAAGAGGGAATGGTGTGGGCGCCTCGTGCAGATCAACCACCACCCGATGGCTTCAGCATATACACCACCGAGAACGGAGTGACCGTATTGAGACGTAAACGGCAGCGCAACCTCCAGAAACTCGGTATCGGCGGCTTCGTCGTGAGACTCCGAGGCACCCGCAAGGACAAGGAGGACGAGCCCGAGATACCGGGAATCAGCGAGAGCTTGCTGAGCATGAGTTCCATCGATGACAAGCCGCGCAGGAAGCCTCAGCGTAGAAAACCAAAGACAAAGCTCGCCGAGTGCTTCCCCCTGTATATGCAGGAGGCATTTTTCGGCCGAGACCTTATGGACACTACCAAAGATAAGGATCTGGACAGCAGCAGCGATTCCGACAGCGAGCGCAACAATTCCGGCAACGCTGACACGATTCAGCTGTCGCGGGATGAGCTGCAGGCGATGGAACAGGTCAAAGCCAAGCAGGAGAAGGATGATGAGCCGCCGACCACCGAAAGGACGATAAAGCGCGAGGAGGTAGTCAAAGAGGAGGGCAGCGACACCGAAGCGCTCGACGACATCTTGCCGTCCGGCCTTTCCGGCGACCTGCTCGACAGCGATCTCGTTAATACAATAATGAACGAGCCTGATGAGGAGTTGGCTAAAGCTACCGAGGCTTGGCAAGAGCTCGATCAGGCGCCTGAGTCAACTAAAGATGACCTACCTGACATTCTCAGCCCACATTTCAACTTAGAGTCCATGGTCCGGGACACTGGTTAGTAGATTAGAATAAATTATTCATTTCTGAAATTTTATCCCGGATTATATGCTTACAATCTTTGGTTGATGTTTTAGGTCTGCCCAATATGGCCAGCCAAGATGTGGAAGAGATATTCAAAGGAGTTCTTACAGATGAATCTCAAGAATCTCGTGAATCTTGCGGATATCCTGTACAAACGCAAACACCTCAAGCATCGTCTTCCTCTACTCCTTTAGTATCTCCATCGCCTCATCCAGGTTAGTTTTTCTCATATTTTATTGTTAATTTGCTATGTTATAAGTCATCAATTTTCATGGATTGCCGATTTTTCTTTTCAGTGAATATCCAACCTACCAGTTTACCATTAGGTAGGCCACAAGTTCCAGCTTCTCTGCCTTCCGTTGGTCAATCGAATTTAAATTCCCCGATGAGCTTTCCACCGCCATCTCCGTATCATTCTGAATATAGCAAGTGAGTAAATTTTACTATGTATTTATTTATAGCTTTAACCATTTCCAAAATAGGAGATAATCTGATCGGGAATAAAATCATGTTCTGAAAATACAACTTTCTTATTAGATTGAACAAAAATATTTTACAATAACAGTATAGTTTTTTTACTGTATGTCTTATAAATGATCTTATTTCAATTATGAAAATAAACAAGAATAAAGAAAATATTTCACAAATTCTATGTATGGTAATTGTAGCAGTCCTACGTTTAGTCCGGCATTTTCGGAACCACCAAGCCCTTGGGTAAATCCTGAGGATGAAGGGAGCACAACCTCCAGTGGTACAGCAGCTATACCTTATAACCAAAGAACTAGTATAAAAATGGAAGCCGATGAATCCTTAGGCAATGGAGCGACAACAGCGTCAGTACTGTATGCTAACATGAATCATCCAGAATGGAAAACCGAATATCCAAGTAATTTTATTTTTACATCGTTGATCGTTCAGCTTACCAAAGAAGATTGTTTTATACCATTCTATTTATTTTATTTTAGTCTGGTCGGAACGTTACAAGCAAATTGTGAAGAAGTGGCGCGCATTACCCGGTGATAAGAAAGCTCCCTATGTAAGCCAGGCACGGGAAAATAGAGCAGCGATCCGCATGAAAAAGGCTCAGCAGGTAATGTTATTATTTTCATTTACTACAAATTTGCCTCCATGTGTTTTCAATGTCCACATAAAAAATATCTGGTGACATTGTTTTTCTACTTGATGAAATGCAGTCATACTCATTCTCGAGGGTGTCTTGTCGCTAACCAAAGAATCGGACTAACAAATCGTCAAATGTTGTAACATATATTCTAGTATAATTCTGATTAGCAAAATGAAGGCTGGTGTATTTGTGTTTACAACTATAAATATGAAAATTTGATTACACACTGTGTCTCTATTCTTTGCATTTGTTTTTAATATCAATTCTACCAATGCCACTCCACGAAGTGATTGCTCTATGTCTAACACAACTAAATACTGACTTATTTCACATCAATGTTTTTTCTTTTATATATTTTTTTAATTCGCTCGATTCACATCCGCGACCCACAATGCAAACACCAGCCGATAAAGCCAAAAGAAAAAGCAAAAGTATTACTTTGATGATGGTATATGACGTGTGACTCGTTACTCAGTAGAAGCTCAATCCGCATTCACATCAGGACAAAAGATTGATATTAAGATTACTGTGAGATTTAGTCGATGGGTTGTACGAAATTCTGTTGGTCGAATCGAGGATCTTAAGATCGCAAGCTCGGTATAGATGTGGCTCTGTAATCGTAAGCATGTAGATACAACAAAAAAAAAGCAAACAGAACAGATGTGTGAAAGAAGGTCCTGGTTGGCCGTTGACCCCAACAGATACCGAAGGAGTTAGTGAGCACAAGCCCGGCGACGTCGGCGAGCCCAGCCGCCCTGGCCGGCGGCAACCTGTCTAAAGCCGCGAGCTCTGTGCCCCCGGTAGTTGTAATGGCGACGAGCCAGAAGCCGTCCGGTGGCCTGCTCGGCTCGTTGTCGGAGTCCAAGGAGAAGCTCAACGCGGCGGAGAAGGTCGCCGGTACCCAGAACCCGGCGGCGACTGCTGCTGTAGTGGCCACGGCGGTGGCGGCGGCAGCCCAGGCGGCGGCTCAGGCGGTCCAGGCAGTGGCGGCGCAGGCGGCGACAGCTACGGCTACGGCTACCTCATCGGCGACTACCCCTCAACTAGCGGAGGTGTGTGCGGTGCAGGGAGGACAGACGCAGCGGCGGCTAACATCTCGCTCTCCAAGCTCTTCCCCAAATTCCACGCCACCCTCTTGTTCGCCCAGACCCCCCTCTACTCTTGCCAACAATAACACTCCCACCAGCAATCACCGAACGAACGAGCTGGCAAGCGCTTCTTCTTCATCATCATCATCATCTTCTTCTTCTTCTTCTTCTTCTTCTTCTACTTGTTCCACCTCTTCCACCTCTTCTTCTTGCTACGACACGGTCTTGGGCGCCGGTGAAGGCCATCGTCACGAAACGCCACCACCACCACCGCTATCACAATCACAGCCACAGCCACAGTCACTGTTACTCTCACAGTTACAATCTCAACCACAGCCACAGTTACAGCCACAGCCACAGCCACAGCCACAGCCACAGGCACAGGCACAGGCACAGGCACAGGCACAGGCACAGGCACAATCACAGGCACAATCACAAATACCGCTCCGTACTCTCGCAGCACAGCCACAATCACAACCACCACCACCGCCACAACCACCACCACCACCACCACCAGTAATGAGTAGCGTCGCTAACAGTAACCACCAGGTCTCCCCGAGCGCCTCGGCGGCAACTGCTGCTCCTGCTCGACAATTCTCCTCGGTAGACCATCAGATTAGAGTGCTCACTCCGTCTGAAATAATGCGCACCCTTCCCTCCCTCTGCCAGGAGCACTACGATCCGCCACCCACTGCAATTATTCACACTGTACCTGTACAGACCCCGGTTATGGTGAGCCACCTTCACTGTGCCTCTAGTGTCTTGCCTATTACTATTATTATTACGTCTTTTTTATTATTGCCACGTGTATCATTATGATTATTTTATTGTTTTTTTATTTTTTTGTCCTTTATCGTTTATACAGTCGTCTTTCTTTTACATATTTAGTATCTTTCTTTTTATTTTTGTTTTATTGCCACTTTTTATACATGTACTCTTCAGTTTTCATTTAACAATAGTGTCGATATTTTTCTGTACATTTTGAATCAGAGCTTTTGAACAAATAGTTTTGTTTTTATTTCCGAGGAGTTGGAGCGTTCTAACGATTCGTCTTGTGAAAAAGTCGCTTCAATTCAAACAAGATAAAAAAAAATTAGAAAAAAACTGTTCAATCTGTAGATCAATAATATTCTGGTTAAGTGTCAAAACAGAATCTTTGAGTATTCAGAAAGCGCTTTAACTCCCAATTCAAAGTAAAAAAGTAAACTATAAACATACTATGTAGTCGCTGCATGGTTTTTTTTATTTTTATTACACGAATGTAGACGTTACTGTGACAAACTGGTGATAATGAACTAGTTTAGTATTTTAAGAATTATTTTTAAACAATTATACAAACATTCATCTCTGATTCAAATGCTCTCCTAGTTGTTTTATGTAACCTTTTAAAACGTGACATGTATTTAAAATATATAGGTTTGCTTCAACATCTATTAAAGATTATTCCTTTGAGAAATTTACGTATTCTGCATTGCTGTACGTATTTAAGAATTAAACTTTTATTTGGAATGATCCTTTGGAATTGCCCTTACTTATAAATTGAACTTGAATAATGTGCGCGCTCTCTCACCTTCTTTCTCGTTCTCTCGTGGCTGTTGATTGATTGATAATAATTATGATGTACTTTATGTACCCCAATCCTGTCTTTTTTTTCATCAACTTTTTCCCATTTTCCCACTTTTCGTTTTACTGTGGCATGTTAAATATGAACTTTATATAAGCAACTCACTCCAGTGGCCCCATTTTCATTCATCAAATCTTAAAATTATGCGCCTATACCCTATATTTAATTTCCTCAACCCCATCAAGCCATCCTAATTCCATTTCAGTTCATTCTACTGTAACGTTTTTTTTATTGGTGGATATGGCTATTCTAATGTTATTGTAGTTCTTTTTAATCGGTTGCGAAGATTTTTACTGCTTCTTATTTTATAATCAACGTGTAAATGACGTGTGCGTGTGAGCGTGCGTAGTATTTGTTTGAATGTGTATATCTAAACACTTGAATCTCTTTTGTTTCTATTCAACAAAAACAATATCTTTTCAGATTTCACAATTACCTATATTCTTAAAAGTATTTTATACTTTTAAATATACCATTTCTAAATATGTATGCTCAAACAATTCAAATGTATTTTACTAACATTAGATATAATGAAAATTTTCAGTTTTATTCTTACTCAAAAATTACCCAAATACTAAAACAATGCGAATAAATGTAATAACAACACTAACACTTGTAAATCTTAAAAGGAATTCAGTGATTTGTATTAATTTTAAGTCATTTGCATGTACAGTTTACGCTCTGAGCTTTTGTAATTGACCAACATATTATTTATAAAATAATTGTTTTTTCTGTTTTTGGATGGTGGCTGGTCATTACTCATATAATGCACTAAATAATCTTTTGGTTTTATTTAGCAATAAGTTAACTGCTGTCTTCTGTAATCGTTGCGACTTGATGTGTATTGATTTTTTAAAAAAGCCTAATGTTCTTGTTTGCGTGAAAATAAAATACGAACATTGCATCTCGATTCCCATATCAATCTTTCAATTAAAATTTCTATCTGAGAATCATCGGATTCCATGTTACGTATATATTTAATGGTCAAGATGCAGTGTTTTAATTTACTTAAACGAATTGGATTGTTGACTGTATAATTTTCGACAGGAACAAGATAAACTTGCAAACAGAGATCGATCCAATAGAGAAGCGGAACAGGAACGTCAGTGGAAACAACTACAAGCTATGCGACAGCAACAAGCTCATCTACAGCAACAAGTTATTCACGATCAGCGCGCGCATGGTACGTGTACGTTGGCAAAGCATATTAAATAAAAATATTTCAAATCCAATTTGAAAACCTAGAATCTATTTTTCGTTTATGGAATTAACATTT
This sequence comes from Megastigmus dorsalis, assembly GCA_900490025.1. Lineage (NCBI taxonomy): Eukaryota > Metazoa > Arthropoda > Insecta > Hymenoptera > Megastigmidae > Megastigmus > Megastigmus dorsalis. The sequence goes on along the minus strand of UELU01140046.1, from coordinate 2,129 downwards.
ATGGAAAAATATCATTAGTCACATAATCATTTTTTCATCATCGATAGTAATGATGGCTTTACATATATTTATAGCTATCGCAAGAGTTCATCGACAACTAAGCGAAGATGGAACTTCCACGTTAGGCAATGAAAATACGAACGCCATGACAACACAGCTAGTTTCCGCGCCTCAAGTACGTGAAAGAACTCATTATCGCGAGTTTGCATTTTACATTATCTGTTTTTTATTTTTATTTTTTTTTTCCCTAAAAATAATTAACGATAAATTTCTTCGTTCGCAGGACGGAAACTCTATGGGTCAACCTGGTGCCCGTCAATTTGCCGCGCCAGCGATGAAGGTGAACCGAGGAATCGCGCCACCGAGTTCACATCCAGGTATGCCTGGTCGTCTGGTCGGTCAGCAGCAGCAGCAACAGCAGCCGGGCCAAGTGGCACAAGTGGGACGGCCGATGGCTGGCGTCGCGAGATCCGGTATGCCCGGCAACTTCGGCCAACAGCAGCCACCCTCTCCCTTTTCTCCTCAAGCACCTCAATCTCCTCATGATTTTCCGCAGTCCCCGGCCTCGCAGTCACAACCGCAGGCCGAGCATTTTCAGCGCTTCGAAAGTGCCGAGGGCTTTGGCCAGGCCTCCCAGTCCCAAGCTAGGCCCACCCCATCCTTTACCACGTCGCCTCGTAGCGATGTCTTTCCTCAGCCCCCGGGTACTCCAAGACCAATATTTAGCACGCCCGCGAGTCGACCGACCAGTCACGTTTACGCACCATCGCGCACCCCGGACTACGCCTCTCAGCAGCAACAGCAGCAGCCATCGCAGCAACAGCAGCAGCAGACGCAGCCTCAGCCGCCACCTCCACCATCTCCGGTAACGCCCAATCCTGTACAAAGTTACCTTTCTACGAGAGGCGACCAGAGGCCTGAGTCTCAGCAGAACGAACTCTTCAGTCAGCAGCCGGAGGTTAACAGACAGCTAAGAGACTTACTGCAGAGGCAGCAACAATTCAATAAGGACATTAAACCGCTTGCTCAAGTCTGGAATCAAGGTTTGGATCATTTTTGAATTAGATAAATTTCAATTTATTTTAACGAAACAGTAAATAAGAACATTGGATTTTTGTAGATGGTCAAAATACGTCTGAAGCACCGCAGCAGCAATTCGATTCTGGCCATGTACAGTTGCAACAGCACCCACCGCAGCAATCGAATAACCCAGCTGAAGGTACTTTCAGACAGCCACTTCCTCCGGGTGCCGCGAGGCCCCGCATGCCTATGCAACCTAACGTACTAATACGAAATCCTATAGGTGAGTAATTATTTAAGACACAATATTTGGTGATATTAAATATCTGCAACAACAAAATGATTTATCTTCGTTAGGATTAACTCCGAGGCATCCAGGTGTAGCAAATTTAGATACTGCTAGATTGCAAGGTATAGATCCAAGGAACAGAATGCTTGTGCAGAGACCTGCAGCTCCTACAAATGTCGCCCAGCAATTTCAAAGTAATCAAATTATGCAGCAACGTATGCCTGGACCTAGAAACCAAATGTCAGAACATTACGATGTTCTGCAACAACGTTTTCCGGGTAAGTGTAGTACTATTCCCATACTTGCATCTAATGATGTAGAAAATATTATAATAATTTTAATGTGCTATACTGCAGATTCGAATCAAGGTCAGAGCTTAGGTCAGCGAATTGGACGAACAGCTCAAAATAACGTAAATCAGGGAGTACGCATGATAACCACAGCGGGAATGGTAAGGCCACCTATTCTTCCTACGGTTAATGAAGCTAATGTCACAATGTCCGAGACTTCCGAAATACCAGACAATGTGACGGCTGAATTAGAAAAACTTGAACAAGAAGGAGCACCCATGGATGAAGTTGAGAATGTAAGTGCAATATTAGAAGAACTAGCCGATGAAGATGATGAACTTTTAGGTGAGTCAAACATTATGACTATCTAAATTAAAATTTGTAACAATAAAATATATGTTTCATTTTGTAATTTTTTCATGATAATTTACAGCTGAAATGGGTGCCGATTTCAATATTCTGGAGTATGCTGATCCTGAATTAGACCAATTAACCGGTGGTGAAAAAACCAACATCCTTGATTTAGATCT